>JAZGTI010009167.1:0-10023 GCA_036877585.1 Botia kubotai | reverse complement strand
TTCTGACAGAAACGACACAAAGGCACAATGCATTATGACTTCTAAGAGAAAAATATTGTCTCCCGAAAAACTCAAGGCTGAACAGACTGATTCTGTTGTAACCATTTTCTTACCATATTAAAATGTGCAGAGAAAACCTTGAGGTTAATCATAAATACTAGTTATTTTAGCCACGACAGGTGCCACCCACCTGCCACTGCAGAGTTTAGCTACAATCTCTTACAAGGGCTTTTAGTTGCATCCACTTTGGCCAATATGCAGTATTGAAATGCACACATAAATAAAGCGTTCAAACTCACAATAATGCCTTTAGTGTTCAGGCTGAGAATTTTCGATTCAATCACGTCTCGAATATTAGTCGCAACAGAAAATTGCCTGTGACCCACTAATGGCTTTTCCTCATCAAAATTCTGCACAATCCTCTCCACGTAACAATGACAAATATCACAGCTCAGACGCATTGACATCTTTTCTACTGACGCTCAAACAGTGCTACCCATCACTGGCACTGCCTCTTTTCACTTGCTCTTCAAAAGATTTGTTGCCATGGTGATAGAGAACTCCACCACTTATGGGATGTTTTAGAAATTATGATATTTCACACAACACTCTGTATATCTGCGTATGCGTTCGTGGTAAATGTTAGGCTCACAAGCTAAAATATCTTAAGCCATTTACCTGTGTTTCCTGCTAAACACAAGCTACACTGCCATCTAATGGAGCTGGTGTTCCTCTAAAGACAATCCTACACGTTCAGATATCATAAACGTCTTGTTTATGTGTGTTGGTAAAGCAGAAGGTTGTCAGGACAAACTAAAAAACATGTTAAACAGGCAAATTGATCTACAGAAGCTATAACCTTCTTAGCCTGTGTGTAAAATTATACCTTTTAGAGAACATCATTTGAGCAGTCACCTCTCACACCTCGCTCTCAAATCTCTCTGCCAACAAGCACATGGACGTGGGAGTCTGTGTTAATGAAACAAGGTAATGAGCTATGATAGAGCAAACGCTACACTGTGTTGTCCTGGACTTCAACCTTGCGGTTATGGGTGCTGCCAAACATGAAAGGCAATCATGCTTGTTAGATGCAGTAAGATCTAATACAGCGGCCTTGCAAGATACATTCTGGGTTGTGATATTCAATTAAAATGCAGAAAAAATATCATGATTAGGTTGACTTGAAATTGAGTACCAGCCAACGTGGGTTGCATAAATAAGCCTTGCAGTATTGTGATGCAACCATGTGACTAAGTAGAGCGGTAACATCATTCACCTACGTTTCCTGACTGTGTCGCGAATATATCAACCAGACAAAGTGGATTTTATGAGCCAGGGGGTGATTAATAGCAACTGAATAGTAAGGCGCGCACACACACAAGCACGCTTCCTGTGCATTATCTCTCTGATTGTAGCTTGTTGTGCTTCATTCTGTCACACAATCAAACTAACAAGGGGTACAGCTCACACAGTTCTTGTAGAGACAGAGAGTGACCGATTTAAAGCAATGCTGCCTTCCTGTTAATGCAGTGGCCATGATGGACAGCTCTTTAGATAGTATGAGAGCATAAAACCGATAGGCATTAACATTTAAAGGAAAAACATGTGATATCTTTCTCTGTATGTCTTCCACTCTGAAGTCCATCGGAAAAAGCAAAGGAAGATGGATCTTTTTAAAACAAAGACTGAATTTAAAGGACAAAATATCTTAAAGTAAAATTGCACTGCCTTTTCCTGACATTGGCCCTCTTGACCTCAAAACTGAAGCTGCAGGGCAGGATGAATTGCGTACATGGTGGCAAAGAAGGTGTACTAGAGTTGAATGAAGGTGTTATACAAGATTATGACATTGACATTGGACAGGTCGACACTCCGTGGGGTGTAAGGGAGGGTGTGCGGGAGGGTGCAGATGTCTTTATACATCTATAAATCACTGTTAACAAGAAAAATGAGAACATTTCCAGCAGATAGTTTTTAAGACACAGACTAATGGTGATATTTTCAACCATATTTGTTGTTTTTGTTGTTTTCAACTAGAAGTGTGTCCTGTTTTTTATTACGCTTTAAGGCTACATGCCTTTGTTACGCTCACAATAGACCTGTAAGCATACAGGTAGTCCAGCAGGGTTTCATTTACACCTACCAACCAAATTCAACACCTACCAACCAAACCTCCCACAATTTCAAGGGAGTCAGTTCTATGTTAAAACAGTGTGTGAAAACAAAACATTTAGAATTTAAATTTTACATGCATTTAAATGCATCATTTAGCAGATGCATTTAACCTTTTGCCATAACATAACTACTAAAACAAGACTCACAATCGTATTCTGCTGTTGTGAGCATTGTCAAATTGTCATGACACACTTTTGTTGACAGAAAAATACTAAATATCTAAAACTAAATTTTTCCTCTCCAGAGAATGTCAGCTGAATAAATTACTGACAGTTTATTTTTCCAAATGCGTCTGGGAGAAAGCCATAAGTGGTTATCAAGCCACTACAGTAAGCAAGGACACTTGTGTTTAAGAGCATCTAGAAAAATCAACAACCATTACATGTAAAAAATATTTTTTCCTCCCGACCTTGCTTAAGTCTTTTGTCCCTCTGTATATCATTTTTATTTGTATTTTTAATATAACGCTTTATTGAATTGACCTGTTTAACTACAGTCTGCACTGCAGAATATTTGCTGTACAGAAGCACCAATTTAAAGCCACATAATGTGGCTAGTAAACTGCTCTAACTTTTTCCACAGATAATGAATAAATGGTGAATGGTCAATTTATATTTCTGCATTTAGCCCAATATATTTCGATGGCCATCATTTGATTTAGCGATTTATTTGTTTTTGTCTGCAGTGTCCACAGGTATGCAGGACTTTAATATGTTTTCTGAAGGAAACAACAAATTTGCAGTTCATCATTATTCTTTAGTAAATAGGGAGCAGAGGCAGTTCGAACGCTTCTCCTTTCACAGTCAGCCACGCATGGCGGAGGTAATCACACTTTCATTTCCAGCCCTAACAGTGTGCCATGCTTTAATGATTTTAATCAAACTCATTCACTCACTCTTTCAATAAACAAATATGAAGAGTCTGTTTTGATTTGCTTTCTTTTCACCTCCTGAGAAGCTGAAGGAACATTAGGACCGCGTTAGCAATTGTCAAATATGTTGTTATGTTTGTGTGTGTTTGGCGTGCTTGGAATCCTTAACATTTCTATAACAACCAATCAGTCAAAAATTCAGCATCCATTAGTCGTTCGTCTTGTGTTTTTGGGCTTTATTATGACAAGCATTGTGTGTTTGGTAATTTATGATTATCTAGAGATCAAAACAAAGACAAATTACATCGTTTTTTAAACAATACAAATTCTGTAATCATTAATGCAGCACAGGAAGATATTTTGGTGAATGTTCAGTGCTTTTTCTTTATAGTGAAAGCATACAGGTCACACAGATCACACAGACTGCCACAGCCATCCTCAAGATGGACAAAAAACAACCACAAAGCACTATACTTTACTATATACTGTACAAAAACGAGTTTTGAGGGCTGCGGCAGAAAACAACAACTTCTACCATAGGGACACTTAAACAGCACTTTAATGGTGCTTTTCACTTTTGATTGACAGCTTCTGGTGCCTGTATGCTTTCACTATATGGTAAAGAACAATGTCAACATTATGTTTCTGAGAAGAAAGAAACTTATATGACAACATGAGACATGAGGTAAATAATGGCATAATGTTCATCCTTCATCCAACTAACGCTTTAAATAAAGTCAGTTAAGTCCAATGTGACTGAACAACATGAAAGTCTACATTTTCACAAAGAATATTTACCCTATTGATGCTGCAGCGCTTTTGAGGAAGTCCTTAAATGGAGGTCGTGTCAGATTTAGACTTAATTCTTGGGACGTTTTCAACAAACTTGTCCCTAAAGTATAGTTAATAAACACACATACACTGTGCCTTTTGGTCTTTGAGTCCGTATAATTTATATTCCTTACAGTTGCTCTTTCTTTTCATGTCTTTATTTGTTGAGTTCCAAAACATTTTAGAAACTCTCTTTCATAGTTCAACAGATAGAAAAGAGAGAGAGAGAGAGTTAGAGATTTTCTGGTCTTCTGGACTCTGGCCTTCACAGGTCCTGAAGGTCTCAGTCATCTTTCCTCTGACTCTTAAATTAGCTATCTAAAAATAGCTAGTTTTGTTATGCAACTTCAAATAAATGATACGCCTGTTTTGTACAGTTTTCTATTTCTTTTTTGTTTACAAAGTAAACATATTTAAAATTAAACAAACACATTTGTGCTGTCAAATAAAAACATCACATTGAAAAATGAATAAGCCTATAAGTATTTTCATACGCATTACAATGCATTACAATATTGACACAGAGAGTACTCGTAATACTGCTGTTAGATGGCACAAACAATATGTGATCACGGTCTGATTTGATCTAACAGTTCTGATATGAACATTGCAATTGAAGCGGTAACAGAAAAGTCTAAAGAGTCATAACCCCCAGACACACACACAGCTGCTGATAAACCCAGGTGCGAGTCGGTCACAGGAACAGAACATCCTCTGACAGACACTTGGCAGGGGTTTGTATTGAGAAAACTGACGTACACCCACCCCAGCACTCAATTCTTTTAGCATTTCATTTCTTGGGGTAAATAAAAATGAAAACTATTGCGTAAAAACGTCCATGAGAGGTTGTCAAAAAAAATCGTCCAGACTGTGTGTTTGTGTCTCTGTCAGCGTGATTATCAATGCCATGATGCGCTTAATATAATTTCATATTATTTTTTAATATAATGTTCAAAATAGGTTTTCTATATTTCAGAGGTACAGACAAAAAGAGTTACGTAAGAGTTATTTTCTAAAGTCAGACTATAAAACACACTGGCCATTAAAGATTGCTTTACCAATAACTGACACAAAATGATTCTTATGTGTATTTCATTTGTAACAGTGTAAGTTTTTGATCCAAAATAACTTTTCAGAATCACCCTAACAAATGAAGAAAGTCATTAGCATCTACCTAGAAGTAATTTGGAGGTGTATCAGTGTCACACCTCAAAGACATACATATTCAATGAACCAGAGGAAAAGATTTAACTGTGAGATGGACAGGTGCAGTGGCCCCCCACCGACCACACAAACATTACACAGTGAAGAACATGCTGTTGTGGCCACTAATTGTGTGTCTTTCCTGAGAGGACTGGCAATTGGCCAGGTGGAGGACGCAAGGGCACTTATTGTCATTGGGCTGTTTTAACAGAAGCAAAACAAAAAAGAAATTCAAAACATCTACCTCACATTCTTTATTAATGCAGGTTGTTGCCTTAATTATAAACTGTCGGCTGCCAAAGAAAACTGTTAAAGTTATAAAGGGCGACAAGATTTCGTCTCCTGTAGACTAATTTACTTAATTAACCATGATATCTTTAATGCATTCAATTGTAAAGTATAGCAAAACAAAGTAGGTGTCACATTTGGTAAATGAAGATAATTAGATACTGGGATTTAACTTCAACAACGAGAATAAATAATCATTCCAAATCACCATGTTTTGTAGGCAGAGACTTCTTGGAAGCTTTACAACTATGAGAAAAGCTCTATGCATCTGTCTAACTTAAAGACTTCAAGACATTTAGACATTTGGCAAATGCTTTTATCCAAAGCAATGGTGCAACATTGTGATATCCAACAAGAACAAAACACACTCCATGACAATTGTCCTGAAGCCAAAGTCTTCAAATACATTTACACCAGCTTACTCTCTGAAGCCAAAATCTGCTTGTACAAGGGCACAAGGTGTTGCACCATGATTCTGGCATCCATTTCGGTTTCTCATCTCCTGATAACACCCCCAGAGGGCCGTAAAACAGTAACACCCTTACGCACATGCACACACACTTGGTATCAAAGACAACTCAAATTACCAAATGTTTATAGATATGACATCAGATTTGTTCATTCCAAGGTTGTTCTTCCAGAGAGGAAGGGTTTAATGACAGAGAGCAAGTTGGAGAGCCACAGGGGACCATCCAACCCATTGTCAATCCCGTAGATGGGGGATCCAGAAAATGTCCTTGTGGCATTGCATGATGTAAGTCTTCAGACAGGCCTGAAAGCTAGTGGGGTGTAAAAGATTTATTTATCACACAGACAAGAAACATACACGCTGACACCCTGATCAAAGCAGAAATAAGAACCCCCTGGGAGATCCTTACACCCTCTCTGGAACACAGGGGAAGCTGAATTAAGAGAGACATGAGGAAGAAAGGAAGTGGCAGAGGAGCAGAAAGACCCGCCGTGACACAAGGAGGGAAAGCGTTTGTGATGTAGGACCTCTGTTCTCTCTTTAAAATGATTTGCTTTCATTTTTGAGGCATTATATTGCTCATTAACTCAAAGAGAGTGAATCTTCAGTCGCACGGCTCCTCTTGTGGGGCTTTGAACGCCACAATCCCTCTTCCATCACACAAGTTTGTGGGTATTAGCGTGTCCGTTGTAGCGTGTCCGTTAAAGATTAAGACACAAGTAGGACTCTTGAGGTGAAATTAACGTCAACACACGCGTAACGACAAAAAGGCATCTTGCATGAGTAACGTCTGTGTCAAAATAATTGATATATTCCCAAAAAACCTAGTTGCTGTATTTCAAAGGTTTCTGAAGTTATAGCAGGTTTGTTTCTGGGAATAAGAGCAGTTTCTTCATGGGAGTATATATATATATATATATGTAATAAAGATTTAGAGTGGTCTGAGACATTGGAGGAGATTGTGTTTATTGAAGAAATGTGTGAGCAAATTAGCAGACATTGGTGGCAATACCAGCGTGAAGGGAAGACAAATTCATTTTCAAGGAACAGAAGCTCTGTTGTTATCTTTATTGAGCAGACTCACTGACAAATTAAACTCTAGTGTGTGTGTGTGTGTGTGTGTTCATAAACCTCACCTTACTGATTTTAGTATCATAAGCCTAAGTAATTTTTTTAGGATTTCAGTTTTTTTTAGCTATGAGCTAAACACTTTCCACAGACTTTTTCACTCCTATGTAGCCAAGTACAATTTTCACACAATATATACAAAAATGCTTGTGTAAAATTGTTTTTTACACTTTAAGAAAAATCTCTGTCTTGAACATGGATAAATAATGAAATCTATAAGGAAAGGCCTTTGAAAAGTAGCAAAAATAAATTATAAAAGCATAGTAAAATGTTTTAATGTGACCTTCACTGAAGAAAAAAAAGCTGAAATCTATTAACATTTTAATAAAAATATCAACCCCTGGGACATTACACTGACCATAGTTATACGCACACGCTCGCACGCACCATCAATTGCATGTTAAAGACGTGTGCAAAAATGTTCTCTTTATAACCTTTAATGAAGTCATCTATATTTGTTAAGTCGGACCATTGTTTCACAACCTTGTAAAGGTCATGGAAGTACTCTGTGATGTACTGCAATAGATAATGTATGTTATCTGTTCTTCTCTGTCTGGCCTCTGTGCGTCTGTACAGAGAGCGAGTGCCACACCTCACCCTGATTAGCATACTAAACGCCCTCATAATCGATATGCTGATTAACTCTGAAGCCCTTGATGGTAATCTCATTCACAGATAATTCAATATCACGCTTATCTGGAAAAGGCATCCCCCCCTTCAACAACTTTGTGTAAGGTTTCCATGTAGATATCTGACAAAATGGTTTGGCAAAGTGAAGACATTAATTACCCACAAATAGAGGACAAACTGATCTCTTTATCGCTTGCTATCTCTATCTTTCTCTCTCCCTCAATCGCAATTTTTCTCTGTCCTCTGTTGGAAAGCAACGAGTAGAGCTAATGTATGTTATCTAGAATGTATCTAATGTTTTGCCTGCTCTGTTTTGAACACATGAAAATGACTTCACAAAACTCTTTTAAATACTACTACTACAAATAATAATAATAAAAAGTAAGAAAACACTTTACATGTTATTTGTTAATAAAAGTATTTTTTACAGCATGCAAAATTCTATTATTATTCACACATTGATTATTTGTGTTAGTTCATTGTGTATTTCCTAATGTTCACAGGCACAACTTTGATTTTAAAAACATCTAATTGGTGAAATTAATATTAAGATGAATACATGCTGTTTAAGTATTGTTAATTATTAATAAGTATTGTGTTAGTATAGTTCACGTTTAATAAGGTAATCTTGGCAAATGGAACCTTACTATAAGGTGTTGCCAATAAAAAAAGTTAAAAAACAATAATTATTAAAGAAAAGGAAAGATGTTACTGATCTATTCAGGGCCAATATCAGAAAATAGAAATAAAAATAAAATACAGAAAAAAAAACAAGAAGTGTGTATGTGTGTGTGTGTGTGTGCTCGTGAGAGTGTTGGTTTTTTAGAACAGCCATCCTAACAATGTTTAATTGTGTCAGTAAAGTGGGACAGCTTTGCAATGTGACCTTCCTAAGGCTCAAACCAATTCTACTTTTGGAGAGCGTTCTGTTTCAGGACCCGGATAGCATGTATTCTCATTACGACTGGTGTCACGGTGGGCTAAGAACAGCGGCCCGCCCAGCACAAACCCTGTCAACACACAGCAAGAACAGTTTCAAACAGGCATTTGTGAACGCAGTTGCAGTAATTCAGGCGCTTAACTGCAGCCAAAGTATGCGAGACTGAACCACAGTGAACATCTATACACTATACTGTAACTCACTGCTTCACTGAAGGCTAACTTTTAACTGATCTACAAGATCAACAGAACAGGAGATTTGTTCAGATGTTTTATTCGCAACAGGACTTTTTGCTATGACACAAAGAGAGGTGATGGTTTAGGAGCCCCCATTTAAAATAAGAGCATAAAAGTAGGGCAATTTTCTAAGATGGCTGATTTTTTGGGGCAAGGAACATGTTGAATATTCTGTCTGAAGGTTCATCCAGGTCTTAGTGTTTGATTGGTGATCTTTAGGGTTTGCAGTGTTTGTAGTGTGGAAGTGACTTGAAAGCAATTTCTTAAATATTTTATTGCATTTTTGAATCTTGGGGAACCAGAATGCTAAACTGACCCCTGCAGCAACAAGCATAGACATGAGCCAGTGTTTCAAGCCCTTTACTTGACAAGAAAGATACACTATGTTTGTAAGCATCAACATGTGACTTAGAATGTGGCCGCCCGCATTCAGAGTTTAATTGAGAATGTTTTCTGAATTTCTATTCAGTTCCTGAATTTAAATTGAATTTGAACTGAGGCAGCCAACAGGATGCCTACAGGCAGAATTAAATTAAATGGACTAAATTTTTTTTAAAAATTAAATGGTAATTTTATTATAATTTACACATAAAAATGTTATTATACACAACATATATGTCACATTTGATATTTTTAATAAATTATTACTTGAATTACCACCTGAAAGTTAATGTAACATTTTTCATGGACAATTAAAGTGTTTCATGGTTATATTATTTTTCACAGTACTGAATTTAGTTTAAGAAAATGTGCCTAATCAATTAAAATTAATAGACATAATTGTAAAAAAATAAATGATGTTCATTTTAAATTATGTTCGGTTGAAAAACTTTTGGTGCTGGACAGTTGAAATTCCCTTGCTGTGTGACTGTGTGATTTATTCACTTCTTATTTAATAAATTCCTGTAGCTGTCATTCAAATTCAAATTCCAAATATCCCGAGGAAACTTAATCCAAATTTCAACTCATGAATACAATAAGAGAAAATTTTGCCTAACCTGCTGTGAATATGCAAGAACAAAGAAGTAGGTGTAAGAACAGAGATATTGTCAGTAAACCTGATGAAAGGAAGATTAATGGGGAAGTGTCTGATACACGTGACCTTTGACCCAGATACAAGAAGAGTGAAAAGTTACGATTCAACGGATGGCTAAGCATCTGGCAAAACACTGTCTCACAGTAACTTACAGTGACAACTGGCATATTGAGACAGTGCATCAGACTATACATTAAGTGTACACGGAGTGTGTGT
>JAZGTI010009166.1:4805-19199 GCA_036877585.1 Botia kubotai | reverse complement strand
ATCTGTTCACACTGTTCAGATCAGCTGTCCATCCTGAACCAGCACTGTTTCTCTGAAACAGACTTCTATTAGAACCGATGTCTCAATGCTCAGCTCATCTAAAGGTCATGCGTAAACTCAAAATGCTGACTCAACACAGAACAATCCTCAAGGCACAAATAAACCACATGACTTCAGCATAAACTCCATCATGAAACATCTTAAATCACAGTAAAATACAGCGTGCCAGTTTAAACCTACTGAAACCAGCACTCAGCATTACTCCAAACTGGTGTATAATGTCTTTCCTAAAGTGCCCGGGGGCCAGTATTAGTCTCTTCCATCACCAGCAGGGTTAATCCTGTGCCTGGATCAGGTTTTCGAGACGTACCTCGCGAACTCACTTCAGCTATAAATCTAGAGCTAATTTTCACAGTGAGACCGATACGAACCAGATTTTTCTCATTTAGGTCTGTATTTTTGAAGTCTATAAAATCAAAACTGCCATAACAGAGAAAGATTTCTCAGTAAAACGTTTAAAACTGAACCCGTATCACACCTGTAAAATCATACCACATGGAAACCGTTTGGAAATAATAGCTGACGGAAATATTTTTGTGTTGACTTAGAAATCAGCTCTCACAAATGCAACAAACATTGATTACAAGGCTTTTTGGAATACTTGATTCTGATTGGCTAATCGTGGGATTCGGCATATATTTCTGTAGTCCTATAGACTCTAAGTGAGTTAATTTTGCAACAGTGCCTTGCTGACTGTACATTATCCCTTACAGTAATAAAATAGTGGTTTGCCCAAGACTTAATACTTGGTTTAAGCAAAAGCGCTTGTAATTCTGTGAACGTGGGCTTTCCAACGAAGTGTCTGAGTTACCATTTAAATTCACTGATCTGATTGGATGACACACATCCTCAGCTTTACCACAATGAACAACACTAAACTCACACAGCTGACTCACAACTGCCAGTTAGAGTCACACCAACAGATCAATTCCATAAACGTTCACTCATGTCCTCGGTTCTTAGAGCTAATAACTGTCATCGTTTGAAGAGTAAAGTAACAGGAACACAAAACCATGTTAGTGATTCTTTTTGTGTCGAAAATATAAGCGTAGATAAGCGCTTCCATCTGTTACCCTGGCAACCACGAAGCTGGCAAAAGCGAACCAAGTCGGCGACACTAACTCACCAGTTTACAAGATTGTGACAGTTGAGAGACGCATGACAAGACGGAATGTCACGAATCACGGACTACAATCTCCACAATGAGGTTCACGACAATGACATCATTCATTATTTTTCTCATCCTATAGGCAAACGGTTCTTTTAAACATCACTGCATTTTGTTATATGTATCTTTAAAACAAGAAAAACTGTGCTGATAAATACATATAATTCAAGATTCTTAAATAACAAAGTAAAAAATACACAAGAACACATGTAACGGTGAATCAGGCCCGTGAGCAAATGTTTTCAGCCCTCAGCTTTCCACAGAAAACCAACACAGAAGCAATTAAAACGAAAATTAATTTACGCAATGTATTGACCTCATACTAAATACTTAATATAATTAAATACCGCGAATATTCCAAACAACCTTAATATGTAAAATGCAGGAAAATCTCGTCGGATGTTACGCAAGATGTTTGTCTGCAGCTGAGAGTGAAGAGAGTTCTGGAGAGAGGTCACTGTACCTTCTCTCTGCACACAATAAACCTTCTGGAAACACACAGAAGCCTTTAAGAACAGATCTGGTAGCAATTACCAAACAGAAGGTTCCAACCTCTGTCAGTCCCAGCACATGAAACAGTTTTGTTAAAGTTTTTGCTAAGTAGAATTCATCAATTTCCTGCCCGCCACAGTATTCCGGCTTTTCCCAAAACAACACTGGGACAATTCTGCGGCCCCACATCACGGTCAAAAGTGAGATTTTGACTCGCTGTCCGCAGTCAGTCCGCTTCACTCTGATGGAAAGCCACACTCCATGTCCAATACGATTGTGAATTTTATAGCCATCTAAAGCTAAGGCAATCAAAACAATCCCTAAAACCCACCAAAAAACAGAGGGCAGTGAGGGGGTCTGCAGGGGTTTTAGTCAGCCATGGTAAAAGAATGTCAAGGCAGACTAGCTCTGTCGTTTCTGATGGGGGACTGAGGAAAAAGCCATGTAACAAAAATTTCAGAGAGCAAGAGTTGGGTTAAGAGCAGACGGGTTTTCTCTAAACAGACCCAGACTGAGGAAATAAGCACTAGGGTCATGAAATAGACACAGATCTTTAACATCTGATGTCTGACATAAACATTCAGTTCATTCAAAAGAGAAAGACGCGGTATCACAGACATTTGCTTGGTGCTGTATTGTTGACCTCATTGTTGGCTCATTGTTGACCTCGAGGCAGATATTTCGAGGAAACCCATAGGACAGAAAAATTACCAGTGAGATCTCTTTAATATCTCATTTATTTATCCTACACAACAATACGATCGAATGGAAAGCAAATGGAAACTTTTGCTTAAGTCTCCCGTGTCTCAAATGTTTCGCCTAAAAAAAAAATTCACAAATGTCTCCACAAGAGTTTCAGAAGAGATCTCAACAATGTCACAGACTGAGCTCAGATTTGCCAAGATTTCAATTTGAACATTTCTTCTTTCTCAAACTGACCCAAATTCACATTTTAGCTATACACTGCATTAGTTTTACAGCTCCATATTGTTAATGTATTTTAACAATGGTCTCATTTGTTTTTATTTTTGCTTCTCCTAAGCAGTCTTCTGAAATCTGAAAGTTGATACTTTAAACGAACCACAATTGATGTGGTTCTTCATCAAATCTCCTGAGCTTTAAACGAGCAACCTTGGAGCAATAACATTTTCCTCTGGGAACATTCGGTTAAAACAGTGCTAGAACATCAGGATGTTGGAAATGACTGACTGCAGCAGTGGAACTCACGGTGGTTGGTAAGGGATGGGTCCGTTAGAAGGTGGCTTCATGGACAGGGTCATATGTCCCACGCTGGTGCCGGGCAGCGGTAATGACACCTGTCCTTGTGGAAAGATCTGCTGAGGAATGGGCCGCTGGGGAATGACATTATGACCATTGCCGTATCCATTTGTATGGCCGCCGTTTGGAAGTCCACCACTGGTCTGTCCATTGAGTGGTCCAGTGGGATGAGAGGATGGGGGGAAAGTGGCCTGTTCACAGGACTTGCCTTTAGAGCCCGGCTTACACACACACATGTGGGGCCGCAAACACATCCCTCCGTTTTTACATGGTGGCGAACAACTGGCTGAAATCAGAGGAAAGGTCAAACAATGAAAATGTCATTAACATACATACATACTGTACATTTGGCAATCAGTAAGTCATGACAACACGATTTTATATTACTTTAAAAGCGGGGCAGGCGATCCTTTTAAGAAACATGTTTTGTTATGCTGGTTAAAAGTCTCCTCACATCCTGATAGCAATCACGAATCATTTCACAAGTAAAATGGTCTAAATTTGATTAGCTTTGAAAATATAAGATACCTTAAAAATATACAAATATCTTGTATTGAACTCAAAATATTCCTTTAAAATGAAAAAGTTCTGCAGTATTATTGTTTTAATGAGTCGTTTGGCGTTTTTGTCCACTTTTCATGTGGTAATGAACAAAATATTTAAAATGGAGGGCAGAACTGCTATCTGCATGAATTATGGAAGAGAAGGAGAGAGGGCAGAGAGAGAGCGAGAGTGAGGGAAAATGAGCAGACGGCTGGGTGTTGACTTATGGTCTGTAATTACATCACTGAAGAGCAGGAACAAGGCTGTCATTTCTCATCTACAAGCAGCTCCAGAGCAGCCAAGGTACACAGGCTCTCTCACACCCACACAATCAAACCACTTGCTGCTGCTCTTTGGCACACTTACAATACAGTTATTCACATGAAATGAGAATAATCCGGCACTGCCGAGGTTCCTAAACAGTAAATAAATCAAAGCCCAGGCAAACTTTAGGACGAGGCCCTTTTAAATCTGATCTCATTAACAGCCTTTAGGACAACACAGAGAACAGCAGCTGCTCTACGTAACACAAAGCGAACCAAGACACGCAGTTATCCTGTGATCTGCTTCAGGACTGATGGTCCAGATCAGTTATACATGCACTCTATGACATCGCGGTGAGAGCCATGACATTCCGCATGACATCATTTCAGTTGATGTGACTCACGGCAGGAAAGTTCTCTAGTCTTTCCCTCCCACACTAGGTTTCCCTCTTTTATTCTCCGGAACCTCATTGGATCTCAGGGGCTCTGGTCCTCAGAGACAGAACCCTCATAGGAACACGATGCTTGTTCGGATCCTGCCCGCGCAAACCCTCTCCCTCGCATGCAGAGGGGCACACACGAGAGCCACGCACAAAATAAACACACACACTGGCATGAATTTACACAGATTTCAGTCTGTTCCTCACACAGATCTATCACATGGCTTCAGAACATTTGGAATATAGTGAATGGACTCAGTTTATGAGGCGTTATGTCCCTTTTGACAACCGCTATATGCTTTCACTGTGTGGAAAAGGGAACTGTATGAAGTCTATTTTAGGTGAGCTGTTCTATTAAATGACGGCTATGAAGTTAACAATATGAAGTTAGACCCAGCTAACAATTTTAGGTTGCAAGAACATTTCCTTAACATTTCCATCAATTAACATTACATTTAAGATCTTTGACAGAACTTTTGGAGAACGTTAGCCAATATTCCGAGAGTTTTCCCTGTTAGCTGGGCAGACAGCAGCTCATGTCAGCTCTCATTCAAAAATATCTGGTTTTAGACAGACTTAGCCAACAGCGATTTCAGCCGTGTTATACGACAACCACACCAAATGACTTTTCCACTGATAACAAACTCTATTTTTGCAAACAACAGGCGCAGCATAAACAGATTGGAAATTGAATTTGCGATCTAGACTTTGACCTAGATTTCAGCTCAATCTAGCGCATGCCATTTAAAAGTAAAATGCAATCTGCATGGACCTGACAAACTGTAACAGACCGTGATAGACTCTGTGCGTGAGGCACAACGCAGCTAATGCACTGAGTGAAAATGTGGTACGGCCCATTGAGATGTTGCATTGTGTAGCATTGCATTTTGGAGAGGGCAGGAAAGAACGACAGACAGATAAAGAGAGAGTAGTTGGGAAATGAAGATGATCTTGCTGACTTGGGCAGACGGGCTGTGGGGAGCGATGCTGGGTAATTCCAGTGCGTCCAACTTCTTATTAGTTTTACCCCTCAAGTCAATATTGAAATGCGTGTTAAATGTGTTGCGCTGTGGGTTCGGCGTGTTCAGCAGTGTAGGGGCTCAGGCGCAGCTGAGCGTGTCGGACGAAGGGTCGATAAGCCCATTTCAGTCTGCTAGTATTTCACAGCGGACGCAGGGCCAATTAAAGCCGGCCATTTTTCTTCCCCGGTTTATATATGTAACACATCAAGCTCCTTGAAGACGATCTGTACGCTGAAACATTTTAAAAATGTTTAAAAACATTTCTGTGACCAAGCAATACTGTTAACACAACATCTAAAAAACTGGACGTTTTGAACATTCCTAGAACTTTCAAAAAAACGTTTTTAACGTTTTTTGTTACTTAATGGAAACATTAGGGAAACCTACTTACAACTTCAATTGTTAGCTGGGAAGATGTCACCTAAGGAGTGAAATGACTTCTGAAGTGTCGCAGCACTGAACCAGTGCAGAACTGAACCACAGGTGATTAGTGAATAACATGCAGGTGGAACGAAGCTGACGAATGTTTAGTGAATTCACCCCTCCGTCTATAATCTCTCCTCAGTTTAGACACATCACAGCATGTTTCTACAAACAGACACTGGTTTCCACAAATCGAGGACACTTTTTTAGTACGGACGGCCAGGGAAACTGTGCACCAGAGCCCAGATAAAATGTTTTAAGTTGTGTTTGATCTGGAAAAAGTTGTTAATATTTAGTTCAGTTGAGGCACGAAACTCAGCCTAAAGTTAGACTGAGCTAACTTTCAGAAACGGAGACAGACAGTTAGCTGTTTACACATGGCTCTTCCTGTTCGATTAAAGATAAAGTGCTGAAGTTTAGGATTTTAAACAATTTTGTGATTTTAAGACAATGAACTTAGTCAGCAACGACAGCTATATAGTTATAGACAGCTAGTTATAAACAATATAACCTAACCCTAATCCACACTCTAAAAAAACTTTATTTACTATATTTTTACAAACGAGGACACCCCCTTAAGGAGATTTTGCTGACTTTTGGGTACAAATTTGTCCCCAATTTGTGATTAAGTAAACACACACACACACTTTTCAAAGACTACATATTACAAATGAAATCCAGATTTATTTTATAAGCCGTCTGTATGACTAAAACACACAGATTCTCTTAAATCTTCTTTTAAAAGATAACTTAAATTGTAGACAAAGGGAACAACTTTAGACCTATTAAATATAAATATCTAGAACTAAGATGGATTTGAAGGTCTTTTGAATTAGATCTGTTTGGATGATCTCCAGTACAAATGTACATCTGATGTTCCATGCGGACCTCCAAGACAAAACACTTAGTCAAAATGTACCAGACATTAAAGACACAATCTTGGAGACGCCACAAACGCTACACACAAAAACATCAATTTATCATTACAATAAAACCAGGGAAAGAATGACGGAATGTCACAAGAGGCGAGTGATGTAGACATAATATAGATGATTTGGGATGGGTGTAAAACGTAGGTAGGAGAAATTCTGGCTAGAGGTAAAACTCAGACAGTGGTCAGTTTTCCTTGATGGCCTTCACACACACACACACACACACACACGTCTGGTTTTACGTAACCTGCTGGCAGAAACACAGACTCAGGAGAAATGGATTCTGCTCTCACGCTGGATTTCGGTGGAGGTTATCATACTTGCTCAGCCCTTCCTCTCTCACTCTGTCCCCTCGGCTTATTCTCTCTTATTCCATTCAAGTCCAAAACCTCCTGGCCTTGCTCCTTCTTTATTTCTTTGACTCCTCCTCTCATTTTCTATAACCGTACACTGCAGCTTATGTTCACCTCCTGTGACCTTCACCAACACACCTCCAGCCCAGCCCTTCATTCACAGGTGGACGATGCAGCTGTCTGTCTTTGCTGTTTATGAAGGTTATCATGAAACATTTGCTTGTGTTACATTCAAACCACAGCAACTGCTTGTGGCATTAAGAGGTTTCTGACTGGGTAAGACATATTGAGCCCTAAGCTATTTGTTTAATAGGTGAATGTAATTTGTCTTGCTTCTATTTACCAAACATACTCATACAGAGACTGTTTTTAGACATTACCCTGTTG
The DNA here is from genome assembly GCA_036877585.1 of Botia kubotai. Taxonomy (NCBI): domain Eukaryota; kingdom Metazoa; phylum Chordata; class Actinopteri; order Cypriniformes; family Botiidae; genus Botia; species Botia kubotai. Next base: position 11,838 of record JAZGTI010009166.1, on the reverse strand, counting down.
CAAGGGGCTTATAGAGCAACACAGGGTTAAATGAGTTTGTCAAAAGCACATAGCAAGGGACACAAAGAGGCCTAAGTGTAAATCTGCTATGATGTAATTATGCCTTATTGGCTCTGAAGTAAGATTATACAAAACTGCATCTTTTTAAAACAGACCAGTCAACTCGTTTGTCTTAAAGAGACAGTACACTGAAAAACTGCACGTTCATTAGATGATCTACTTTTGTGATCAAGTGACAATAGTAAGTCATATGGATTTGGAACAACATGAGAGTGTTAAAAGATAAAAAGTTTTACAGTTTTAGGTGGAATTGGCAATTTTGGATAGAGATAGTAAGCTAACTTTGAAAGCATAAGATCCCGCCCTCCCTTCGGAGTGCTCCTCAAAGCCACGCCTCTTTCAATACACAGGAACGTGATGCAAATACATAGTTTGATAGGCAAGTAAGACAGCCAATCATGGCATTCGGAAAGAATGCAATGATTGGGCAAACATTTTATGGTTCTTCACCTTCCACAGAAGATATCAATATGTATAAATATATTTGGGCCACTTTACTTAGTGATAGCTATCAGGATGTGAAAAGACTTTCAACCGGTATAACGAAAAGTGTTTCTGGACAGAATTGTCTACCCTTCCTTTGATGAAGCTTTGTGCAATTATGTTGTTTTGTGTTTAGTTGATTCTGGTGAATTGCTCATCTTAGATATAAGGATATATTATATATTATGAAGGAACATGGGAGACTTTCAGAAAACAGTGTGAAGCTAAAGCACGGAAACCACACTAAACTTGATCTCCAGCATGACTCGGATTCTTCTGCCCTGCAGCAATATTTTGAAGACAAGATCACTGTGGCGTTAGATGAACCATGAGAAGCGCTCAGAAGAAAGACCAGAGAGAATCAAAACACATGACTCGTCATCATAACTCACGTTTGGTACAGCGCTGAGATCCCTGAGTCTTGCTCCAACCAACACAGCACTGCCCCCCACAGACGTTCACCCTGCAATGACACCAAAAGTCACGCTCACACATGAATCCAGTGGACCTACTAACCCTACTGTAACCCTACTGTAACCCCCGGTCCATCTACTCGCCCACCCAGAGGTTTCTGACGCAAGTGCGCTCTCAAAGGAGGGCGGGGAGGGGCATCTTATTCCCACTATGTTATTTCATAGTGTACTTCACCACAAAGCGAGAAGAACCGATCCAAAGCACAGGAAATACGATCTGGGATACACTCAAAAACTCTTCGTGATTGTAGGAAATGAGGAAAACCTGTGTGAGTGCTTTGCTTCGGTTTGTTCAAGGGCATCGAGTTCACGGCTGCAGGAGCCAGTAGTCTACATCTGAACTGTCTAATGTGCGCATCCTAAAACTACAGATGCTGCCGTGTTGTTGAATTATGAAATACTTTTCTATCGCTGCCTGAACACAGCTAGATTGTAATGCAAAAGCAATTAAAAATTGCTTATTGCGTCACCGATAATGCTAATTACATTAGTGTAAATGTCATAATGCAGTTACACTGTGTAACGTGAATTTGACCAAATGTCATCCCTCTAATCATGCAAAATAACACTAACTTATTATTTTATAAAGCTACTTGTGAATATTCTTTAATGTATTATAACTATTAACAATATATTGTATTTGGCTCCAAGTCTTACCCTGACACTTTCATGTGATGGCTGCTTGTGTGCCGGACGGGCTGCGTGTCCTGGCGGATCGGAATGCTCGGATTTGGCTGGTGACCCATCCGCCTTGTCCGGACCTGGCCGCCGAAGCTGGCTTTGAGCTCCACGTTGTAGGAGTGCGGCTGCCCCGACGCACCGGAGAGCGTTGAAATAGAGCTCACGTGAACACGATCCGTACCGCTCGGTCCCGGCTGAAGCACGTACAATCTCCTGAAGCCGCTCTGATCCGTTAAAGGAAAAGCCGGAGAAATCAATAACGCCAGCGCAAGAATGATGTCCCATGAAAGCAGAGCCATATTCATTAAGAGTGAAAGAGCTGGAAAAGTTGGAGGGAAACTCTCTCAGCGCACTGCGTGGAATCACACTTTACAAACACTTTACATATAACTTAAATAGGATAGAAAAATACAACTGTAGACGCGCAGCTTCACTCTGTCACGCGTATGATTGAAGTTGGAAGCCCTCGTGCGCTGTCATCTATTCGCCACACGAACGCGCTTAGAGGCAAACATCACTTAAATTTGGGGGGGAAATCTTGGGGTAAAAGAAAGCTTCAAGACACGCAAAACAGGAGAAACAGGAGTCGATGCCGCTCTTGTCCGTCGCTGAGCGCGCGCGCGAGAGTGTCTGAAAGTTTGAAAACTCGCGAAAAAGTTGGAGCGCGTGTGCGCGAGGGCAGGAGGCTGTGCTCGAGCTCCATACAGCCAACCTCTCGTGCACATGACGTCAGAGGTGAAGCTGTGGGGATGAACCCCAAAACCAGGGGCACAAGAACTGCGCAAACTTATGGATCTGGGGGTGCGGGTCTAAATGTCAGACGTCTGCTAGTTATTTGCGCCTTCAGGTGGAGTGAGATCATACGTCATCATACGCATCGTAACTCACGAGTCCGTCACGACATCGGTTCGTTTTACAACTTGCGTTTGCTTTTAATTTAATATTACGCTTGTCGTGGATGAGGACATGTCGCCTAGCGTAACCTGCTCACATTGGCATCTGCCCATTTTCCCCGCATGGCTTCCAACAAAAGCCAGAATGTGCATCAAAACGTGCACCTTACAGTTCGACCGGACATCAACAAGAAAATATATGGGAAGCTTTGACTTTTCAACATCCGTTTTCAGTTATGCAACCCAGACCCCCGTACAGCGTGAGTGACTCCTCACCAGCTCTAAATGTGACTTTGAGAATGATCTGCCCATGAACAGGGACGCCGGCCTCGCTGCGCATCGAAAACCGGATCCTATTAATACATTCAGCCCTCACGCAGCCTTTCGCTTCGCAACACAAATAGATGAACATCCACCAATCCGTTTTCTGACATGCTCATATTTCCTAAATTTAGCAGAAAGTCACTGTCCTCCCACAGACCCTTGTTATCGGGCTTCCCAGAATGTCTTTACAGCTTTACTGTAAGGTGACTCCAAAACTTCCTTGGAAGTCACTTTTGGGAAGCGTGTGGGTGAGACAGGCAGACAAATAAAATACTGTTTGTCGTTCACGCATGTGTGGAAAGGAAACGTTTGGATAAAGTTCTCTGAACGTTTACAAAGTTTATTCACGTATGAGATCATTGATTCAGATATAAGAATGTGTTTGCAGAAATAGAATTAATACCAACCTAACTAAAATAGTTTGTCTTATGCTGTACGTTAATTAACAATTTCTTTTGTAAATAATGTTGCTGATCTGATCAAATACTGATCTGTAGTATTTGATAAAAAAAAAGACCGTTTGTCTTTAATCACGCAACGGGCACATCTAACAGGCTAAAAAAGCACTCCGTTAAGGAAGAGAGAGAGACAGTGTTAACGCTATTCTTGGGTCACCGCTATTTATAGTTTAAAAATAATGACCATCATAACTAAAAGAGGAGAAGACCAGACGAGAGAGAGGGTTGGGAGGATAGAATGCAAAGAATATGTTAATGACAAGATTTGGGGTTCAGCACAGAAATTAAACCAAGCACTAATGAGATGACACATTTTACATTTTGTAAACAAAGGAAAGGTTTACGTGACTTTGGATGTAAATTTTACATTTAAGTTTCAATGCTGGTCTGTGTATATTTACAGGAAACAACAGGAGCATGTTGTGCCCAAAATCAACACAACTGTTTTCAAAAAACTTTGAACAAAGCCCCATATCCAAGTACAGTAAGACCAACAGCAAGAGTAATACTTGCCTTAGCAAAAACTGGTAATAATGCTTTATTTTACTCTGACTGTTCCAAGGGGTCATTTCATTTGATGTTTTGAGACACTTGTCCCAGCTAGACTCACTACACAGTGTACTGTACACCATACTGTACTCACCACATGCAGTCATACTATATTTCTAAGCTCACCTCTTGGGCCCCATCAGTACAGTAGCAGCTAGAACATGGGGATCCTTTGTGTGTGTCAAACGCACTCAACTTTTACAGCTATATAAAACAAGAGAGAACGTAATGAAATGCTATTGGCTTCACCCTGTTCATTTTTGTGAGACAGCTGGGATGCAGCCCACAGAGGGAGGACAAGAACATCACACTGTATCAGCGATATCACTACAGCGCTGGGGGAGGAAGCAGAGCTGTGCAATTAACAGTTTATGTAGCTAAAATGTGCTTTGTGATTGTTGCCACAACCAGCAGGGCGGCAGCAGTGAGAGTGACACAGATCTCTTCTCAGCACCTCTGGATTGTAATTTGGGGTTTTCAAAGCACAAACTTTTGTTTGTAGATTATACCTGACCTACAAAATGTGCTATGCAGTTTAAACAGCTAGCATCGTTTAGAAGAACAGGGAGAAGCTTAATGTTTGTTCAATCGCACCTTGTTCGTTTCCAGAAGCATTCAGGATGTGTTTCTTTTAAGGTTGCACACTATAGTGTCGTTGTGCTAAAGCTACAGACTGCTTAGCTCTCTCGCCAACTTTGTATAAGCCGTCCATTTCCCCCACAAAATTTTCACCCAAGAACTGAAACTATAAAAATATAGATTCTTGGTGCGATAACAGCTTTGTAAGATCACAAGAAATTGCACAACTTTGAAAAATGTGACTTTTTACCACCATCCCTAATGCGTCATCGTCAATGAACAGCTTTGCTATTGTGTGATTGCATTGTGTCTGGGAAAAGTTCACATGTTTGTTTTTGCCTCTAGCTCTCTTGAAGCTTCTATGTGGCAACTTCTCTGCCAGCCAAACAATGAATAACTTCAGCTAATGAATAGCTTCTGTATCTTCTTTTTCTCCTGAAGGTCAAAAACTTTTTCACAATGAAACCTAATTACTAACAGACATTCTCCAATGCGCAAACACCATTCAGTGAGAAATCACGGGCACGATATAATGAGAGAACAGATGTGGAGGGCTGCAACTGACAGAAGGGGTCCTTTACTTAGGAAATGACATATGAATCTAGGATAAACATGAATTCATAAGGTTAAATATCAATATACATTAACACTGGAATCAAAGTGCAGTAAATACGGACAGTAATTTGTAATATTTACAAATTAATAACTGAAAACGTATGAATTATGAAAAATATTAAATAATATAAGCATTCCATCTGATGCATTTTTGATTTGTAACATTACTAAGACTTATTATGAAGTCTTACAGGTCTGAAGCCCAGAGACTGTACAGTGTAGTTCTGGGGTGGGCATAAGGTACAGCACACCGTCTCCGTGAACCTTCTTAACATAATGACATAAGCAATGATCTGGAAAGCATTACCGCACCACATTTGTTCTGTTTTAGTGACTGTCAGCACGGATTTGAGTACGGCACTCTGCCCGCCTACAGCCAAATCACACTCGACACAATATAACAGCTCCCTTGCTGCGTGATATTGCTTACATATGTAATATTCCTGTTTTATTAACTCTTCATTCATAACCCCGAGTTATTCTGCTCCACGTTTACACTGTTCATACGTTCCCATCAGTTAATAATTATGGATATTAAGGTTTTGAGATTTCTCTGAGATAACGTTCTTATTTGCATATGTAGGTGTTGGTACAAATCAAGTTCTATAGCTGTAGAATCTTAATCCCAGGTTAAAGGTTAACCCAGGAGATGCTGGAGAAAGTTAAAGTGAAAACACTTTAAATGATGTAAAACTGGCCAAAACGAGGCTCACATGACCCAAGAATGCTCTCAACGCAACACCAGAGCAATACACAGAGTATCTAATATCATGTGACCTGGATATTAGCATTAGCATTAGATTTGAAGCTATTCTGTGTGTGCTTGAGTGTCTCTGCTCATTTAATATCAATTGACTTGATGACTTTTAAGTAAAAAAAAACAAGCAAAAGGTATGTATGTAAAAAAGTGTATTTATTTATTAAATTAAGGCATGCTTCTACATGAGACGTTTGGAAAGATGTTTAATCCCAGCCTCAGGGATCATGTGATCCAAAACTGCTGTTCAGGGCAAACACAACTGATCCTAGATCAGTGTATACCGATCTCAGTCCCAAGTCTTTTCATTCAGGTTTTTTCCTGTTGATTGAACGTATAAACTGAACAGGCCAAGTCGTGAGCCGTAATCTCCAGGCGAGAAATTCTTACATAAAACATGACGTTAAATTATCGTTTAAAGCAAACAAAGGCTGGAGAGAAAAGGTGAAGCGGCTTTTCTCATTGGCTTCTCAGATGGACACTCAGCTCCTGCAGCTCTGTGATTGGCTGCTCGAGCTCTGTGACATCACCTCTGAGGTCGTCATGGAGGTCTCCCGTGGCAACATCAGTGTAGAGTTGCTGAGGAGAAACACACACGTAACATTACAATACAATTAAAGTCAACACCATCAAAACTGACCTTATTCAGTTTCTTAAAATATGTTCCTAGTTTTATTATCTATCCTTCATCGGTGCATTTTTATTCCAAAGAAACTGCGTCTTTCATTAAAATGCATTAACTTCTTCCATCCCTTTATAATTGACTTTCCATTTTGGATGACATCGCCAAGCCCTCGTGTATCCCATCACTCACCATACAAAGAGGATCAAAATCGCCAGAATCAAGTCTGCCCTACCTTTCTCAATATCCTGTTTTATTTTATGAAGAATATGAGTTATAAACACAGATTCATGTCAACAGATATTAGCAAACACAAATGTCACCAAACAAATTAATAAGAGGTTGAGAGCTCTGATGAATTCAACATCATGTAGGACTTTAAAAAAATGTGCTTCAAACTCACTTTGGCTTTGGTCACCAGACTCTTCAGACTGAGTCGAGCTGAAGACAATAACTGCAGAACTTCTTGAGGATTGTGTTTAGACCTGCTGCAGCTGATCGACACTGACAGAGAGATAATTCAGAGAGAGAGAGAGAGA
>JAZGTI010009165.1:0-10579 GCA_036877585.1 Botia kubotai | reverse complement strand
ACACACACACACACACAAACACATATTTAACACTAAATATATCATCGTGAGCTATGGTGGGGGTAAATCGTGTTTGCTAGACCTGCACTTGCATTCAGATCAGTTCTCTGACGATTTCACCGTAATACGCAGTTTATGCGCGACCGTAGAAATAACGTGGCGGCTAGATTGACCGTGCTTTTCCGCTTGGCGGCTGGCCTGACCGCAGTGTTTAAGTGCGTCGGTAAAGACAGCATGGAAATATCCGAGCGACCGTGCAGCTTTTAAGGTCGTCTCATCGTCGTCTTCTCCTCCCTTTCCTGTCTCCTGCTGATCTACAAACCATATACGTTGATCAAAAGCAAAATTGGGCGAACGGAGTGTACACACGATTTGTTAAAGTATCAGCACAAAAAAACAAACAAAAAAAGGGTAGGAAAACACACGAATCCTACTATGCTGAAGGACTGGTTAATGAATATTAAATACCCTACGTGAAGGACGCTCCCACAGACGCTTCAGGAAGGTTACCAGGCAACGTCACTGTGGCCTAATTAATATTCACAACTAAGCCTTCGTCGTAGTAGGTTTCGAGCATGACCTGCGCGTATTGCGCAGCTGCTATGCTGAGCGAGGCGACACTCCCTCATTCCGCTACGAGCTGGACCGACTGAAGGATTCACCGGAACTTCAGCCTGTGCGGCTGTCACAGTTTTAAATAGGGGTTCGGTCCAATATGGCGGCAGACGGATGGAAATACTGATGACAGTCCGAAAGATCGCCTCGATTTGTACGATGGTAAGGTTTAAATCGCATCAGTGAACGTTGTCCCGTCCACTGTCTAACCTGTGTTTGGATTAGCCTGCTAACCGGGCTAGCTCAACGGCGAACAGATAAACAACCATGGCATTATATGGCAGCACAACCACAAAAAGTTTACGCACCTCATGTCTGTGTTGGTAGACGCAGTAGAAGTTTGGACATGTCGTTAAACTGACTTTAAAGCATTTTGTGTTTTATAATTTACTATTCTGGTCAAGGGTCAAATGGGTAGCCTAGCGTATTAGCGAGCGGAACACATAATGTCCATGTTTGATTGGCCGGGCGGATCTCAGGCTGGTTTTGCCTGCTATATTGTTAGTTGCCTAGAGTAGACACTTCTATAATTTAATTAATGTTTCGTTAAGATCATGGCAGAACAGGGGTAAACCAGGAGAGGTCATACACGAGACTACAGTTGCACTGCTGTTGTTGTGTTTTTACGTTGTAATTGTTTGAGGGACACAACTGAAAGCTGATTCAGTCAGCTTAATGCCTTGTTAGTGCTAAAAGGGTATTTGGCTGTAAATTTAGAAAGCGGAATGATTAGACAGTGGCTTGTCGGTTAGGTTGTTCTAATGCACATTGTGTTTTAAATGTTAATACATTTTAGTTTTAGTTTTGGGTAACTCTAGTAGGGACCTTTAATATTCATTCATATCAATCAATAACGGTTTCAAATAGCAGACGTAGGTTAAGTGGCAACGTCCGTTGTTACTGCAGAGCTGTCCCATCAGTTATTAGATTTTTTGTTGAGTTTTCTTAGCCATCCATGAGTGCCAGTTCTGTCCAGTATGTAAGTGTTATGTAAGACAATTGATGTGTATGTTTTGGCTTAAGAACAACATTTACAAATTCTTTGTGTATATGTATAGGTCCCCCTTTATTAGGCGTTTTAACTATTGTGTACTTATATAAGAGAAAAATTTATACATTGTACATATGTGTTGTTAAATTGTACTTATATTTCAAGTATTTACATACTGGTTTAAAATGGTTGTATGTAATGACACTCTTGACCCTATCCCCTACCCTACCTATTCTCTGTAAGTATGCAGTATATTAAGACACCTAATATAAGTGATCACAAATATAACTTAAGCTGTGATGAATCAAATCTGTGATTCTACATCCTCTCGGACACAGTTTGCAGACACACAGCTCCATGTCTCACAGGCCTTTTAGCGTTTGACAGCTCAGAAGCTGCACTCTGAGATACAGATACTTATAGCATCGCTGCCATTCATATTCCCCCCTGCCGAAATTTAGTGGGTGCACTTGCCTGGTAACAGCATCCTGTTAATGCCTTCCCTGGCATCGCACTCCACAAACAGGATGTTCCTGTTAGTCTCAAAAAGGTTTAGGGTGTTCCTGGTCACTTGGGTTGTTTTATTGCTGAGAGGAAAGATAAATCTTACGGCTGTTCTCTGTAGGGCGCCAATGCCTCTGCTTTGGAAAAGGAGATTGGACCGGAACAGTTCCCTGTTAATGAACACTACTTCGGGCTGGTCAATGTAAGTTTACGTTAATCCCTACGTCAATGAATATGCTATAAATAGAAGATGACTTTGCCATATCACTTTCACGTTTTAAACCATCTGTAAAATCTTTGCAATGTAATGCACCTGCACTGTAACTAATGGTAAATTTGGCCAGCACGTATAAAAGGCAACAAAATGAATAAAACCTCTTCATATGGCCAACATAGTATTGCTTACGATCTCTGGACCAATAATTGCAGGTCTGACGCATTTACATGTGCATGTATGTGACACGTACCGTATGTCGCTTTCTCATGTGTTCTTTGTCTGGAATCTGGTCACTCAGTTTGGCAACACCTGCTACTGCAACTCAGTGCTGCAGGCACTGTACTTCTGTCGGCCCTTCCGGGAGAAAGTGCTGGCGTATAAGGTTCAGCCCCGTCGTAAAGAGAGCCTGCTCACCTGCCTGGCTGACCTGTTCAACAGCATTGCAACTCAGAAGAAGAAAGTGGGAGTCATTCCACCAAAGAAGTTCGTCTCCAGATTGAGAAAGGAGAATGGTAACAGGAACTATGGTGCTACAATAATACAAAACAATAATAAGCTGGTTATGATAACAGTTTTAGTTTATAACAGTTTATAAAAGTCATTTGTATGTGAATTGGAATAGCAGTGCCAAAAACACTGTATTTGAAATTCAAGCGCACACACACAGTTAAAATACACTGTTTATCTCTCTCTCTCTCTCTCTCTCTCTCTCTCTCTCTCTATATATATATATATATATATATGGAGAAAATGATTAACAACCTAATGTCATTTTGTTCTACAGAATTGTTTGACAACTACATGCAGCAGGATGCCCACGAGTTCCTCAACTACTTGCTCAACACCATCGCGGACCTCTTGCAGGAGGAGAAAAGCCAGGAGAGACAGCAGAATGGCAAGGTAGTTCAGAACGGTGGAGGAGGAGGTGGAGGAGGAAGCAGCAGCAGCACGGGAGAGGGAGAAACGGAGGAGAAGACCCAGCAGACATGGGTGCATGAGATCTTCCAAGGCACACTGACCAATGAGACACGATGCCTGAACTGTGAAGCGGTGAGTCAGAGGAGGTGAAGTGAGTCAAGGGTTCTCTCCAAGGACTCTGGCTTGTCTTAATGAGATGTGGGGATCAGTGAGGTATTGTGACCATGTGATTGGCTGTTTGGCCTTGATTTATCTGAATGTGGGAAAGTGTGCAGACGTGAGGGGAAGGAAAGTTTAAAGCAGTCTAAAATAGCACAAATAAAGCTGTTAAATGTTTGGATTGTAAAACATGTGGGTAACTCTAAAATCAGGTAAAATATGAATGCAGCTAGAGGGACCTTTAAAACCAAAAAAATGTTTTGACATTTTTGCATTAGATGTTCACACTGCACACAATGACCTCATGAAGCAGGTCAATTCATAGTGATACGCAAGTGTTTAGGAAAGAACTTGTGGGTTTTTGTACTTACTGTTTTTTTAGGGTAACATAATAAAAGGGCCTTTAGACACACACATTACTATTAATGTATTAAGAATGACTGATAATGCCTTTCTCTCCTGCCTGTAGGTGAGCAGTAAAGACGAGGACTTCTTGGATCTCTCAGTGGATGTGGAGCAGAATACCTCCATCACACACTGTCTTAGGTAAAGCTTCAAACCTCACAAATAACAGCAACCGCATCACACTGTCTAGCTGATGGTTATTATGTTGAATGTTCATTAACGTTTGTGCAAGTTTAACACGCATTCCCTCTGCATTGTTAGGGGTTTCAGCAACACAGAGACCTTATGTAGTGAATACAAGTACTACTGTGAACAATGCAGAAGTAAACAGGAGGCTCAGAAAAGGTACGTAGTTGCAACGAGACTGACATGGCTGAAATGACTCGCTAAAGCATTTATTGCTAAAGCATTTGTTATGTTGTTTTTACTCAGATCAACCAGATTGAGCCCAACACTATAGACCGGGTGTGTCTAATCCTGCTCCCAGAGGGCCAGTGTCCTGCAGAGTTTAGCTCCAACTTGCCTCAACACACTGACCTGGAAGTTTCTAATTTGCCTAGTGAGATCTTAATTAGCTGGTTCGGGTGTGTTTGATTAGGGTTGGAGCTAAACTCTGCAGGACGATGGCCCTCCAGAAATAGGATTGGGCACCCCTGTTACAGATCATCCCCTTACCTCTCCACATAGCATTTTCTTCCTTCCTGACCGCATTTAAAATCAGCATCATTGTTCTTCATTGCATTAGCTTGTGGGTTCTGTGTACCTGAAGAGAACATTTATCCTTGTGTATTTTACTGTCACTAACACAGGAAGTTGGCAAATTCGAGCAGCCTGAAACTGGAGGTGAAATTTCAAACTGTGATCAATCATTACTCTTGTTTTCTTCCTGACAGGATGCGGGTGAAAAAATTACCCATGATCCTTGCCCTGCACCTAAAGCGCTTTAAGTATATGGACCAGCTTCATCGCTACACAAAGCTCTCCTACCGTGTGGTCTTCCCTCTGGAGCTCAGGCTCTTTAACACGTCTGGAGATGCCACCAACCCTGACCGATTGTACGACCTGGTGGCAGTAGTGGTTCACTGTGGAAGGTAGAGTTCCAATGAACATAACACAGACAAGAGCATTAGTCATTTTAGCCATGCTTTCACTGTTTATGTTCAGTGAGGGTTTTACATTAACCGAAGAGCACAGCCCAATGTTTAATGTGGCTGATGTTTATAACACTTTGGCTCACTTAAGAGACACAAAAAGCCTGTCTGAGACTACAAATGCAGATACACTAAACAAATACACTAGTCACATGGCTCTTTAGTCCAGACTACCCCTGATCTCTTCATGGGGGAATCTCCTCTTCTGCTCATAGTTCTCTGGATTGCATTCATCAATTGCATTTATATATTCTACTTTACTTTGTTTTAGTCCTTCATATATTATTGGTCTGATTTGTCTTTTGCAGTGGTCCAAATCGAGGTCATTATATCACTATAGTGAAGAGTCATGGCTTCTGGCTTCTGTTTGATGATGACATTGTAGAGGTGAGTAAGAATGTCATTTGCTGCTTTGTACAGAAATCAGATATGAACCAATGAATCAAAAAATTGAGTCTGGATTCAGATCATTGTGCCATGGCCAAGTAAAGCTCATAAATCTGATGACATTGACATGGTATTCACACATCTTTTTTAAATCAGTTTTTAAGGCAAAACCCCACCCAGAGGAATAAAGCACACGTAGAAGTCTGGCTGCCTAGAAAAGCAGTCTGACCACAGTTTTTACAGATCAGATTCTTCAGTTTCAGTTCATTTCACATTAATTCACTTCACTTTTTTAAATTCATATCGTCTCAACGCTGCTTTACGTGATGTGAAATGAAAGTGAAATGAAAGTTGTGCATCCTAAACATCTAAATTAAATAGTTGTTTTTAAACCCACAAGACCTCCGTTGTAAGTGCATTCATGTGCACATGTTTTTTCTTGTTTGTAAAACAAAAACAGAGTGCAATGGCGATGTCAGTAGGGCTTAAGTTGTATTTAACCTGAAATAATTCTTCAGCGTTCATTTCTATAAAGAGAGTAATGTAGAACTAAAAGTTCTAAAATTACCCAAGGAAATTTTAAGCAGTTTCACTTCAGGAAACACAATATGTTTTTTCGGCTGTGGTTACAGTTCCGTGCATTTTTAATGTTGTGTGGTGTCTACTGACTGTCTCGTTAACAATGGTCATCTGAAAGTTCAGCACTTCACAGGAGCACATCTGTCAGCCCTGCCTGTCAGGTATTTTAGAGCTTGTGCAGCTGCCTCAAGTGCCTGCCTGGAATCGTCTTCACATTGACCCAAATATTTTCTCTGAATGATGTAAACTGTTCTAGAAATGCTGAGGAATTGGTGAGACCGAGATCCAAGATTTCTGCATTAATTGGGCAGATTTCACTTGAAATCTGAAAGTTTTAAAAACGACACTCTGGAATAGAATTTGTGTCTTGTTATTTTAAGGCAACATGTACTGCTAAGAGCACTATACATATTGTATACCCAGCACCACCTTTCCATTAACTCCTTAGGAGGTCTAGGCTCTTGAATGTTTAGTCTGAGATTTGTTTGAACAAATCTAAAAGCATACCTGTGAATAATTGAGGAAGCATCTACATTTGTTTTCCACCACCAACGCTTGTCCATTTATAGTATGAAGTTGTTATGTTTTGGCACACAGATGTGACGTCCACTCTGCTACACAGTAACTCAGACAAATATTTACCTGCAAGTTCAGATGTTGTGAATACAAACCTTCCGGTGTTTTTACAATAAACACGACAAACAGGTCTGGAAAAGCCTTTTCTGGAGTCTGGAGCAATCAGTTCTAATGATCAAGAACTGAGTTAGTCATTCTGAATAACAGGGTGTTAAATGGTGGCAGTGGGTTGGTGGAGCAGTACCTCCACCACAGCAGTACCTCCAGCACAGTTACATGCCAAATTGAGGTGTGCATTATCTGTTTTTTCCATTACCCAATGTCTTCCCCATCTGGAAAGAGAGGTACAGGACAGCTGACAGTTGAAGGAAATTTCCACAGTTAAAACATTCACGTCTAGTCAGATTGTATATTCTATAGCATCACTAAAGATTCTTGAGGTTTGCAGGGAAAATAATTCCTTGCTCCCAAGGTATAGTGTATACAGCTGACTTACAGTACACATGGTTGCTTTTAATGGTGATTAATAATCACTTTCTGCATTGCTTTTCTTTTTCCTTTTCATAAAAGCTTTTCCTGTGTTTCATAATACTTACAAAATAATGTCTGTTTTCAGACATGCATTATGTCAAACGCGTAGTTCTGCATCAATTTCCCGTCATTGGTTGAGCCAGCGTTATGTCAGGCTGCTCAAACAAACATCAATTTCATTTTGTTTTGCTAGTTGCTCAGAAATTACACGCTTAACGCATATGGTTCTTCTTTCTAGTTTTCAGAAAACCTCTAGTTTTGTTTTTTTTTCCCCTCAGAAAATAGATGCCCAAGCGATTGAAGAATTCTACGGTCTGACATCCGACATCTCCAAAAACTCTGAATCAGGGTACATACTCTTCTACCAGTCTAGAGACTGAGCCAACGGGGGTGACTGACAGAACGGGAGGGTGTGATTCATGAGAGACAGGATCAGGCAGTTCGGGAGGCTTTGGGCGTTGTTGACAAGGCTCAGCCCCCTTCTCCATCCCCTCTCAGTCAAGTCCCTTTTCATCCAGGCTTATTAATGGAGCTTTGCACCAGAGCATCAGTCGGCCCCAGACAGGAGCAGTTGATGCCAGAGTGACCTGGACACAGCACAGCAATCGCCAGGCCAGAGTAATCGCCACCTGGTTAGCCGTCGTCTCACTCGCCTGCTTTGTGTTGCTCAGCCCACACAAACGCACATACACACACCGTTGTGAAATGAGCCACTCGTACGTGTTTGATGGCCTGTGAATGGACAGTGTACAAACTTCTTTATTTCAATCACACAGTAACAAGGTTCATTTTGTTTGAAGTTGATCAAGATATGATTCAGTTCTCTGCATCACGTTATGTATTGGTATTGGTAATATATGGTATTGCAGGTTAATGTGTCATGATCTATATTCTGGCACAGCATCATGGTCAACGGTTCTTCATCATCCTACTTCCAACTCACAGATATATTTACCTTAAAATGTCCAACATGACACGTGATATATATAGATATGGTGCAGAATCAGTGACATCGTGTTATCAGCAACTCAGAATGCAGAACTATAATGAACATTGTGTTCTGTGAAGCAGAGAGGATCATGGGAACCACAGCAGTGAGGGTGTTAAGGATGTTGATGTGACTTAAGAATGCTCTTAGTATTCAGTGAATGTAAAACATTTTACCAGATACTGTGCACTGCAAGTCAGGATAAAGATTGGATTGACATATACAATAGTGCACACTTTATAGTGCACTGAATGTAAACCGTGACAGACGGAAATGGAAATTAGGGCTTTATCTTATTCTAAATAGAACTTGGAGTCCATAGATGGCTATTGGGTTGAAACCAAAAGCTGTCTTATTAACACTGTTTCACTGCGAGATTGTGTAAGATTGATGCTGACCTGTTCAGTGTGGACCGAAAAGGATAATTCAAACATGCTTGCTCAACTCGGCCTGTACACTCTGTTAGACTTCATTAAGCAGATTAATTGCATCTGTTCTGCGTAATGTTAGAAACACATCCCTGGATCTCTGATGTCTTTTCCTTTCAATCGATAACGTTTTCACTGACCGTATGTAACCCAATGATTGGTTGAGAGAGAATGAAAAATCTAAAATGTTCATTTTAAAAAGCTTTTCCCACGTAAACTACACTGGTTTTATTGTTAGAGAACAATGCACTTTAATCTGTGAGGGGTCGTAACTAACAGTGCTGCTGACTGTTTCCATGCGTCATGTTAAGTCTATCTGGTATCAGTGCACGCACTGTATAACAACTCTTGACATTGTTAAAAAGCACGTAAACAAATCCTATAAACAAAACAACATAGTGACTATCAGGAGGTTTCCAGCTTTTTGCTGGTCAGTTTGCTTACTGGCATTGCGTGTCTTAAGTAGACTCAACTGTGTTCAAGTAAACTGACATATTGTGTCATGTCACGCAAGTTACACATACACATACTCTGTAGGAGTGCCTGTCACATCACGTTTGAATACGGCTTCTCCAAGCTGCATTAACTGGATATTTTGTTTTTAAATTGGTTTGCGATCTAGTAGTTTCGGGGAAGGAAATGTTTCTTTCATACCTTGATTTTATTTATGTGTCATTACAAATCTATTATTTACTTTTCTTTGACATTCTCATTTTTATACATTTTGATAATTAGTCCCTTATTTGGACTTAAGAAGGGGCTGAGGAAGAAAAAAACAGATTGGAAAACTTGAAATAAAAAATTAGGTTGTTGTATGATAGTCATATAAACAATTATGTACTGATCACAATAACAGCACCTTGAAGGTTGGGTAGTTTTGGCATTAGCAGACAAGACAGAAACTACATGAAGACATGAGACAATATAATCAAATGCTATGTCAACCTAACGTTCACACAGAATGTATTGACATTAGTTTTGTGTTTCATCCCTGCCCCTTCCCTTAACATTGTAATAATGTTTATTCCATACTGAGTTTGAAAAAGTGCACTTTCGATAAAGCAATGTACAAATTGTAAACCAGGTGTATGTTCTGGTTTTGGAGTGGAGTGGATGAAAGATGGGACTCAATCACCAGGTCCCTAATAAAAGCAAACGAAAACGTATGCTTTCTGTTTCTATATAAAAACGAGCAAAAACGTGTATGCTTTGTGTTTCTATATAAAGTAATTAAATTAGACTATGCAAACAAGAGTAAAATATACAGATCTTGTTTGGAGATTTTTTTGTTCTGTACAGTAGTGATGCAGAAGTTTAGATATGTTGGTGTTCCCCTAGCTCAATTGGTAAAGCATTATATTAGCAGCGTGAAGGTTGTGGGTTCGAACCCCAGGGAACATGCATACCGATTATGATGTATACTCTGAATCATTGAAAGTCCCTCTGGATAAACGCATCTGCCAAATACATAAACGTAACAGTCATAACCTTTATATACGGTATCTGTGCTATTTGGCTCAGGACAAAAAATCTGTTCCAAAATTACGGTAGTATTCAGGATGTGGGAAAAAAAAAACCTGGATTTAACTCGGCAGTCTATAACCTCTAGAATCGCTTGGGTTTATCTATAGGACTATATAGCTCAAAAGTAGAATTAGAAATCTTACATTTGAGTCAGGTATGGTGATTTGGGGAAAAATTAGATGCCTTAAAATTAGATGCCTGTCAGGACAGTGGGCAGGAAAGTAGTGTTTTAATCTTGTAGAAGAATGCCACTGTAGCTGGAGATAATGCTTGATTTTTTAAAGTCCAGCATTAATGGAGTTAACCTTGGACATGCATGGTTGAGTAAACAATAAATATCACCCCCTTGTGGTTTAATGTCTCAGTCATTCAGTCACAGCCAGTTGACCAAATGTTCTAATTATCAAAAATGTCTTTAAACAAAACTGATCTTCTTGAATTTTTATCCGACTGTGATTGGTTGTTGAAGAAGTTTTGCAGTGAGGGGCTTCTTCTGACCACACGTATCTGAAAAAGCAACATTTAAAAGATTTCAGAGGACAGATCACCAAACTTCACTTAAAAACAACTCAAAGCTACCAAAGTGACATACCCTTTATTTAAAAA
>JAZGTI010009164.1:0-19207 GCA_036877585.1 Botia kubotai | reverse complement strand
ACAATCATTTGTGGAGAGTGCCACCCCATTTTATTATGCCAGTCCAATACTGTGGTATGTCTCATAAACTCACCCCTTAATGAAACCTTAAAGATAACTAACTGTCACTTTATCTGTCAGTCAGGTAGCTGAGCCGTCTTCTTGCCCAATTAAGGCCACAAAAAGCCCAGACTTTTGGCCACAGTCAAAGGTCTGGCAACCCATGGCAAAGTAAAATATTGAGCAAGTTTATAAATAAACTATAGTGTCTGTAGTGCACTGACCAACTGCCAAACATACTCCTTAGAAACCATCAAATTCTGTATCCAGTAAGAATTATCTGCCTTTATATTTTCATTATAACATTTTCAAAGAATCAGACACTTAGCAGTGGATATTTCAAGTCTGCTGTTGTGTGAAGATGGAAGATAAATGATACAGTCCATACACAGCAGTTCTGTTAGTACAGAGAGGTGTGAATGTGGAGCTGCAGCACAGAGCAGAACTGGACAATTAATCAGACAGCTGGTGCTCAGGTTAATAGATCCCACAGATTCAAACGAAATGACTCAGAGAAAACAAATGACCCAAAAACACACATGCAGACACACTGAGGCATGAAAGAAAGGGAAAAAAGACGCCAACCAAATCCCATTTTGTCCTCCAGCCTAGAGGTGTACATCAATGATAGTAAAAGGTCAAATGAGACAAAGGTGTAAGCTTGGCTCTTGTTTGCTGTAGATGACTTGAGTGGTCGGAGACCATTTACTATCTAGATTCAGCTTTACAGACTTTAAAAGTTCTTCAAGTTCTTTAATTTTGTAATAAGGTAGTTTACATTGGTGTTGTGTGTCATAACTGCTAAAATAAAAACCCAAGCTAAAAAGAATAGTCAGTCCATATAATCGTAACTTCTATGTTTAGTCTGCCAACACCCTGCCACTCCTAAACATTCCAGACCTAAAATGGCCAAAGCCCATATACCTGCTAGAGGGCAAAATACTGTGTTAGTTAGTTATTAGTGTTTCTGGTGTGGTGCGCTTGGTGAGGATTTGCATGGTACGCGACTGTTTTAAAAGTTTTCTACACTGATGGAGTTTCAGTGGTCTTTATAGCGCACAGTGGTCTGTAGTCTGACGTCAGTTTGCTGAAGTTTTACTCACTGCTGACCCCAAGAGGTAGTTTAGAGAAACAAAACAATTACTATTAGGATACATGAAACAAATAAAATGGATACAAAAAGTGAAATAAATCATTTAAATTAAATTATAATTAGCATTTCAAACGAAAACAGAGAGGAAAATGTGAGTTGTGTTTGTTTATGCAAAACTCACTACCACAGTGCTTGGATGGTTGCCAGGGTGTTTTGTGGTTGGTAAGGTTTTTTCTAAACTTTCTAAATGGTGTGCTGCTGTGAGGTTGCTAGGGTGTTTTTGATGGTTTCTAGCATGTTGTTAGATTTTCTGGGTGGTTGCTTAGTGGTCAATGACAAAAATGCCCACCCTGAATCTGCTTAGAAAAGTAATATCACATCTTTTTCATAAAGCTGAGTTAAGGTATCACTACTACTTATGATTATTAAGTAAGCCAATGATCAATACTAATGAATGTGGAGAAGCAGAATCAGAAACCAAGTAAAGTATGTACAAAATATATAAGACAAAGCATACAGAATTTACAAAAAGTATTTTTTTGCAATCTAAAAATTGCTCTGGTTTCTGTATTTTAAATAACACAAACACAAAGGTTGGGAGCAACGAAGTTGAATCGCTGACTTCCCTACTGCTGAGATTTACTTCAAACTCTGTGTTCAGGTCCCTGGCTTCTGCCTTGAATCTCAGTGTGAAGGCTCCTTCCTATGACCTGAACTGAGCTCCATACCATCCCTGAAACATACTGGAGGCCTGAACTCAAATCCGCACATTGTCCCCACATCCCACCACCCACCCGACATACACAATTAAACATTCAAAGGCAATTACCTGCTTGGTTTCCTCTGTGATTAAGACTAGGTTTAGAGCAGCCTAATTAATGCACCAGCATGCAGGAAAGTCATCAGTGCCATGAGAAGTGGAATGTTCTTACCAAATCCTGAAGAGCAAACACAGCTTAAAAGCCATACACCTCAAGCTACAGAATAAGTTTCAATTAGAATCATTTGAGTTTTTCTTTCCTTAATCACCAGAACTATTTAAAAAGCCATATTTCTTCAAGTAAACATCTTTTAGAAGAGCAGAAAATGTCAGAGTATTATTTTATTTCAGCGTTGTTCATTTAGACTTAAAATATCTTAATAAATGACACAACCAGTTGAAAATAAAATACTTACAAACATATGAAACTGATACATAGATACAACAGGCCTCGCAGTAGATTAATCGAAACTTTTATCAAAGCCATTTATCGGAAAGATGGACAAGTTTAGAGGCTTGTTGAGAGGCTCTTGTAGATTTTTACAGACCAGAAATAATAATTCAGAAAGATGCACACTCTTCAATCTGAATAAAGATCTTTAAATAAAGTTGTGAATAAAATTTCACAATCTTCAAATAAAAGGGTCACTAAAGCCATCAATTTCCATCTTGTTTATAGGGTATAATGTTACAGCCCGCATGTTTTATGACAATATAAAACATTTTGCATACTGTGCACAGTGAGGCTGATCACTTGCTGTGCAAGTGTTTTAGACAAAAGTTGATTGCGATCTCTTTTCCTCACCTTCACCTCTTCAGATATTTTAAAGAACAATCAGCATTTTCACAATAATGGTAACTCTTCCGCTGTCTGAAGCATCAGCTGCAAACATGGACACACTAGACAACTCTGTTACTCTCTAATATAAAAAGGTCTTTCTGACAAAGTTCATTTCTTTATATTATATTTCTTTATACTTTATATAACTCTATACAAAATACTTTGGCATCTACAGTGTTTATTTTGGTTTGTTTTCTCCACAATTACTTATGTAGACTTTCTGTAACTTTTACTCCATAATCAAGGCATAAATCCACTAAACCTAGGCTGTGAATTGTCAACGGCCCGCGGTGAGGTGTTTTATGTTTCACCTATAAACTGTACAGGTAAGCCAAAATGACACAGAATCAGGAACATAAAGTGACTATTTTTCTGTCAGCAGATTCTCCTGTTCTAACAGCAGTAGCAGGTTATCTATATCCTCTTTATTTAATTTTTTGCCAACTGTTAATAAGTAACAGATGAGGTGAGGAATCAGCACATTTCCCTACAGCTCAGACACTAATCAATGTTGGTTTGGTCTGTGTAAGAGAGCTCTAAATGGAGGTATTGTTTTCCATGTAACCTGTCCTCATCTAAATCATCCCGTATCAGTTCAGTATTATCTGAAATACAGTTGCACAGTTTCAGTAGTGTTTCACAGTAATTGGCAATGGTTCAATTCTGGGAGAGTGTAGTTTAGGCCCCATTTTAATCAATGTCAACTTGAGAAAATTTCAACTTACTGAACTGTACTCATTCATAGTTGACTCACAATGAATGCGTCACATCTTAACAAGAGAACAAGATGCATTACAAGTATTAAATTGTTGCAAGATGGCCTAGTTGCATTTAAAATGTCGGAGTAGATCTTCCTGGCATATTCTTTCAATGCCCCCCTGCTCAGAGATCAGAATCTTGTGCAAATACCTGGCAAAATGCCACCTAATGTTAAACCCAAAGTTATTCATTATTTCATGAGTAAAGAGAAAAACTTCACACTCAATCAACCATGGCGTCTGTCCTGACATCCCGAGACACCTCTGGTCCCTTTGCCATCATCACACATGGATTCATTCTTCTAAGTCTTTAAACTTAATGAGTCAAGTAAAATCAAAAAAGTGCTTTAAAACCACTGCTGATTATTGTTTGCACGAGGCTAAAATGAGGATGAATCAATTAGATCTTAATCAAGTGAGACTGTTTGGACTGGTCTTGTTTTGTTGTCACTATGGTGCTGGTTGGCTAATGTTGTTGGGTGAGAGAGTACAAGCTGCAAGCAAATAAGATCCTAGGTGGGTCATCTCCAACCTAACCTCCCCCTCAGGTGGACTTTTGTCCCCTTGCCTCTGTCTCCACGCTGCTCTGCTCCTTCACTAATGAATTCATCTGCACATCTCCATTCCTCAGCCAGCACATTAACCTCGACCATTGGAGCCATCCTCATGGAAAATCGGTCCCTGTCCAACCATGGAGAGCAGCATCAGATTGACCTCTCCAACTGAGCTCCACCTCCCTGCCTGTCTCTTGACCCCTCCCTCAACTGAATCTCAGCCATCTGCATTTCAAGACACATGCTCAACCTCCTGCCCCTAAGTCACTCAACTCTTGCCAGGCATGACACACTGTCAACAGTCCATGGGGGTCCAATTGCTAACTGCCCTCCTGGGTGCCCGCCGCTCCCCAGACTGCATGCCATCACTGAAGTCACTACATACAGAAATAAAGCTGTGGAAATACTTGGCGGAAAACCACCAAGCTATTACTACACTGCTTCCCCAACCTCCTGCTGAGACCACTCATTGATATATAGATCTCAGCGATGTAATAAACTTTTACAACACCTTCATGCCCTGCTCTATGAGCTACGTTTATCTTCAAGAAGAACTGATGCCACTATTGTGCTATGATGATAAACATCATATGATAAACACCAATATTGTCATCATCTCTATTGCTCAGACTTAAGGTTAGGGATTTTGAACAAACCCCTAACCTTAAGTGTTAAGTACCTTTGGCTCATAATTTGTCCTGCTTGTGCACGTCTAAATTAGAATTAGATAATTGTAACAGCCAAATACACAAAACTCAAAATTCTTCACAGAACAGTTCTGATGGCATCTCAAATTTACCAAAATAACATAAATTGAGAATAAATTGTAACCAATTTAACCGTATCCACACTGATGCAATGCAAACATGTAAATGACTTTTCAATGTCTCAGGTAGGAAGATGTGTCCCTGCAGCAAACCAGTCACTGAGTGTGGAACGAAGCTCAAAATTCTCAGCAACACTCATAAAGCATTGTACTGCTTTACAACCACATTGCTCAACATCACATGCCTTGAGAGACGGGATATTACCTGAGATAAGGCAAGAGGGATCAAGCTTGGCACCGATCTGACCTCTCAGCTATTCCTAACACACACAAACACAGGAAGCAGAAAACTCAGGGACATGGCTGCAGTAATTTTCAGCCCTCCCAGGGCTTTCTGAATTACATTAAAAGTTAGGCACTAATGCACAGTAACTATGCAATGTATTTTGCCCAGGCACATGCTAAAACAAGCCCCTCTGCCTGAACCACTGATCCAAGGACTTTGGTGAATCCTGAAACAGAATCGAGACCAAGATTTTCACCAAAATCAAAGTGGAGCAGCACGGTCACTTGTAGATTCTATAAATCATGTCTTGGTGATAAGCTAATTGCCTTACCCTTGACAGCAGCTCGCAGTAAAGGCAATAAAAGGGCAGGATTACAAGATGTAGAACCATAAAGTCATGGATGAGAGAGAAAAGGAAAAGATGTTGAAAGAGGAGGAATTGAAAGGAAAGCAAATTTATGGTAACAGGCTTTGGTTATATGATCTTACCAATGCTAAGAGTTCAAACAACATAATGTGTTTGCCTTTGTTCTGCCTGAAGGAACTTCAAGACTGATGAAAACAGATGATTCCATACTGTGACAGAAGTTATGAAAGGCAACTATTTTCAAATAATGGTATCAGGAGTTATGTAGCAGATTCAGGAAGTACGCGATCCTTGTCTGTTCAAGGAGTGCAGAGTAAAGGTCGAACAGAGAACAACCTTCTATCAATGCTCTTGCGGCCTCATAAAAGACTGTGGATCACCTCTACCCTGCTTCCTATAGTAGCACTGTTGGCCAACAAGATATCAAAACAATGTCTATAAAAGTCTTCACTCTTCTTCTATGCATATTTTTTGAACATTTGCATGTTCATTTTGCTTATTTAACACCACAAGAAAATTACTAAGAATGTCAATTAGTACATTTATTAAGAAATTGCAGATATTACATGTCTCATTTATTGCGCTCATCTTTATGTTGTGCTACGTCACAGCATCTCCTAAAAAAATAAATACATGTAAAAAAACACCAAAAGAATGTCTTTTGCCATTATAAAGAATTGTTTTAGTGAATCAGGTTAATGGCATTTACAGGCTTGGTGTGTGTTTGTTCAGCCTGACTGCCTCAGACATTTCCTGCATTGCTGCGTCCCATGGCTGCCACTCAATTTAGAGCAAAGCTATTAGAACAAACTGCTCTGGAGGGCACAAAGGTAGATTGGGCATGACTTTAAGAAGCTAATCGTCTAAATGTCCCCTGTGCAAGGACAAACTTTGAAGAACAAGGACAATTGATAAAAAAAATCTAAATTCGGTTAAGCACCTTTTATCAAATATAATTCATTTTGAAAACTAAGAAATGACAAAAAAACTGAAAGAATCACCTAAAATTAATTTGACTTTCTCTTGTGCCCCACTGGGTTTAACACAATCAGCCACTATTAATGAATAGAACTGGGAAAATCATTAACTTTTAAGGGGAAATCCCGTCTGTCTTATCCTTTCTAGGCTACAAATATCACAGTCCCTTCTTGACATCACAATAAACACTATGTGATCTTGATAAGGACCACGGGGAGTTACGGTAGGGAAGACATTTTCACATTGGTTTGAATGACTTAATACTAGAAGATGGGATTTTTCTGGCTGTCAAAAAGGCAGAACATTCACAGCTAGTGGAATAGCAAAACAAAAACAAAAAAATACAATACAATACAGTACAATGAAGATTCACCCATCTGTATTCCCATAATATTGGTTTATCCTTTATAAACTATGCACTAAAAGAGCTTAATCTCTTAAAACATGGTGATTATAGGCCAGACTAAATAACTAAATAACCACCTGTCCTCCTGAGGTACTGGGAATAAACTTGCAAAACTATCACACAAAGTTGAATAAAGAACCATGCAACAGCACATCTTATCACACATAACGGGCTGTAAAAGAAACTAACAAACTCAAACTCCTGAATCGTGACTGACGTCTTAACGCACACAAAACAAACATATGGAAATAGTCTCACATGTAAAGTTAAGTAAACGTATCACACAATTATGAGAGTTTTGGCTTCCAATAAAACTACTTGAAACATGACTTTATATTGTCCCTTAAATCTGATTACACACAAAGATGAAGTTGTTGGTGTTGGAAAAATGCAGTAAGACTTTATTAATGTATCTGATTAATTCATCTGTCCATCAAAGTCCTCTCTTACAACTGTGCATACAAGAACATTTCTGACTATTTTCTACTAGAGAATTTTAGAAATGTGCACTAAAATACAAACTGACACAGACATTCATGTTAATCTAAAACCATGTTTTAGGTTTTTAAAGTTTCCTGTTCCCGGAGGAACGAGAGAGCATTAATTTGTGACGTAAACACTGAAATGTGCTCTAGCACTTCATACAAACCTAAACTTACCAATTTTATACAACAGCAGTCGCGTTAAACATTTAACGCTCCGTCTCCCGCCACTATCAATGAATGTTTCCATGGCAGCAGTGATCACGCGCTTGACCATGTAACGTAACAGCTATTGAGATGTTGCGTGATGAGAGATCCCTCTTGTGGTTAGAAGATGGAGCAGCAGGCGTTGCACCGTTTAATGGCTGCCAACCCTCTCAATTTATCGTGACAAATAATGAAAACAGGACAAAGGAGTCTTCGATTTTTATGACACATTTTAATTTATATGACAGGGACACGTTTTGGCATGGGCGGTACCTGAATGGGTACGGGTCCATGGTGTGCAAATGTAGTCACAGCCCTACAAACAGTAATAGCATCAAAACGGCATGTGCTATGTGAAAACTATACAGTTATATGTTTGTGCAGCGATCTACTGAGAAGAACTTCCAAAAGACACGTGCAAAGAAATTCTACTCAAACCATGTTAAATAGCAGAACAGAAGACAGAAAGATGCCCAACAACATTGTGCACTCAACTACCTATTACATTCAGAAAACTGTTCTGCAGACGTTTACATTAAAACACACGGTTACAATCTGTTATCAGCTTGATGGAGTTACTTTGTTGTAATACGAGTTACATATGAGTCTTTGATCTTACTTTAATATTGTGTAGCTCTATTACAAATATACACATGTAATCCATTGAATACTAAGGTAGACACTATTAAATATCAAGAATATCTATATGGGGACTCTGAAATGCAACAAGCACTCTTGTATCAAAAAAAAGCAGAGGTAATAAGAACATTTTTATATCAACAGAATGCTGTATGTCAAACTATACAGATTAGCCACTCGTACAGCCCTGTGCTTCTAGACTTTGCCCCACATACCACCAATTTACACAACGTGGGATTTGTCAACTATATGTATAACAGCACTGAGTCAACAAAAAATCAGTTTATAGCAGGCATATGTGCTGGTCAATACAATTTTTGTTCATTTTAAATTTTATAATGTGCTAGGAAAACCTGCTAGACCATAAACAAAAACAATCTGCCAATCAACAAGGAGCTCCTAATGAAAAGCAATTTAACTGCAACATGTACACAAGTAGTATGGGATATGATCCATGCGGTTGTGCACAGCCAGTATAGTCATGGCATGGTCTCATTTAATAGTAGTGTGTGGGTAAGATACAATATCAGCCACCAGTGCGTCACAGTCTTCCCTGGAATACATTCTACGGTCTGGTCTCCACTCAGCCGGACTTGAACAGGAGAATGGCCACCTGCCCCAAGTAGAAGTAGATGAAGTGTTTTGTCTCGTGGGTCACATAGCTGCCGAAGTTCCTTCCCACAATGCAATGCCACGTGGGATTGTATTTCTTATCGAACTCCTGTAACATGAGGAGGAGATGTGGTTTTAGCACCGAAGGAGTACAAAATGCAAAATGCAAACTATGCAAATTGTTGCGAGTCTAAAATAACAAGCTAAATAAAATGACAGAGATCTCAATGCAACTCACTTTTTTGATGTACGCGGCAATATCCTTCTCGATGTTGTATTTCTCCATGGCCTGCGTGGCACAGTCGACCGCATCCTGCTGCATATCTTCAGACATGTCTGCGTTCTTGATCACAGCCTTCCTGTCAGTCATGGTGCCTGAAAAGGATAAACTTGGTTTTAAAGAACTAGGATAAACACATTTCTTCCTAGGGACAGTTTGCTCTGCTGCTAGCCCAGTTGTGTTGAAACAGTGGGCCCTTTCATGCATGGTTCTGCACCCACAATGCCAGGTAAATACCTGACAGAATGCAATCTTCTAAGAGAATCTGATTTGGTAGGGTAATTGAGTGACACTTGATACGTCCATGAGAACCAAACAGCTTTATGGTTCTGTCAGTACAGCACTTTTATTTTGCCGTAAGATCTGTATGTTAATTACTAAACAAAGGTAATTAATAATGCTGGGCCGGACAAAAAAACAATTTAAAGTCATACACCCATTATTACGTCACTTTAAATATGACAGCCATATGGAATAACAGCTAACGGGGGCACATAACTTTCAATGCATACATGAGTCGCCATTTCCATGCCATTATTAAATAGGATTTTAACGCCCAATCACGAAACAGTCTAACTCATAATCATGAGTGGTAACAGTCGACGGATTCACTCGTCTCGTTTCGTTTATCAAGTCATTGACATGTCAGCATGGAGAATGCTACGTCACTCCATTCACAGCGTGCGAGTTTGATGCTCCAGCAGATCAATGAAACTCTGGAAATCCAGGTGCAGGTGGATTTAAATTACATTCTCACTGTAGCATGACAAATGCATCCTTTACTTGAATAAACGATTTAAAATTCCACCCTATGCGTGCATTTTACAATAAACCGAATTGCTATCCCTCAAAAACACGTCATTTGAATGCCTACAACGAAGGCATCAAGCTCGAAAATCATGCAATTGCTATAGATTGCTCACGAACGATAAACTACTGAACTCACCTGTCAAATAAATTTGCAAGAAAATTTTCGATTCAAAACAGTCGACGTACGAGCTTTTGCCGTTTTAGATGTCCCCTTGACGCTCTCTAAGCAACAAAGATCAAGTTAAACGCCGACTGGTGCCCGCTAAAATCCCTGGCTCTTCACAATGCCGTCCTACACAGCGCTCACCATTGGCTACAGACCAGCCGCTCCCTGCGCCGCTCTGCCAGCATCTTATTTCAACCCACAATGCATCTTCAACCGGTGACCAGAGGGAAATGAGCTTGTTTGGTCGTAGGCAGTGGGATTGTGTAGGCCTTATGCCAGGATGTACGGAAAATAGCTAAAAATAGCGAAAAAGTTAGCCTCGGTAGACGTTCACAATAAAAACACTTCATACCGATTTAACATCCAAGTTTGTAGGTTTTGATGTATTGTGCCTCTCATAATCGGTGCGCAATGTACTACCACAATGAGAAGAATGAAGGTGGTGTGTGAAATATCAGACTGATATATTTAAATGTTTTAACGACTCGTAAAAGCTTTTGTTGCAATTTTGTATGATTATATATAAACTGACCACATCATTATGATGAACACAAATTTATTTCGAATAATTATTTGAAATATTTAAAGTCGCTTTCAAGTCGGTTGCAAAGCGACGCAATTACCTGGCGCAGTCACATCTTTGGGCAGTTCAATAATCTATAACGGACTCATCCGTTTCATAATATTCAGTACACTTCGGTATTGTATATGCAAATAAATAACACACTGCTGTACGTACCAACGAAACCTTTATTGATGCAAAAAAATCAAACTCTTGATAAGTACACGCTGCCCATAAAAGGCCAGTGAAAATCTAAAAATGCCTGAGAAAACCCCAACCCAAATTGTATTTGTTTACCATAACGTTCCTGTCGATTCCATTCCAACAGACTCCTCCAGCATCTGCTCCAATGTTAACGTGAAGGGCCAAAACGTATTACACTTTCCAATGAGTTAAAGAAAATAAAGAGAGCAGGGAAGTACTTTTGATCTGTGGTCCTAAAAAATCCTATGATCCTGGGGACATCTGATGCTGTTCCATGTATCCAGCATTCCCTATCCTATGTACTGATCCCAGTGATCCGGATTCCACTGAGCCTCTCCTCCAATCCAAACCTTAAAATTGTAGCTAAACCAAAACAGAGGTAAAGAGTTAGAATCAAATCCACTTAAACCTGCCTTTTAATGCATGCATTCAGCATTAAGGCCAGAACAGACCAACTAAAGTAACCCTACCAAACCTAACACACCCAAGTATAAGCCTAAGTAAAATTAGCAAGCTCATTCTTAAGGTTGAGCTCACTTTATGACTTATTGACCAATAAAACGTTAACACACCACAGATGCCATCTGACAAAAATTGGCAAGTTAACCAAATGGAGCTCAGTGGTCTATAAGTTTTGTGGTAAAGCATTTGAATGGATGAGGACTTTGTACCACCCCCCCTAAAATAAACCCCTTTATGCCAGAAAGTATGGATTTAATAATCCTTTATTACAAAGCATTAGTTCTGCATCATGTCTAAAGGAAGACAGCATAAAACACAGTTACTGTGGAACCCACTATCCCCTGAAATTTCTTACATGACATTTACAAAAATATTGAGAGATTACATAACCCTTTGTTTGGTTTATGAAAAGGACTTCCACTTTGTATTTAAAAGGAAAAAGGTGGGATGAAACAGAAACCAGATTCAGTTAAAATGCATGTTTAAAAAACAAAAAAATTAGGTGGAAAAAACTGGACAGAAGACAATGGTCACAAATAAACGGGGAAAACCCAAAACATGGGAATTGGGATGCATCAAGACTGTAAAACAAAAACCGCTCGACAGCTCCACCAAGGGTTTCACCAAAGGTGAGACTGGAGCACTTAGGACCGAGAGCGGGAACGGCTATGGCGAGGAGAGTACTGCGGGGATCCCCGGCTGCGCCGTGGAGAGTAGCTGCGGCTGCGGTTGTTGCTGCGGCTACGACTCCTGCTGCGACTGCGGCTTCTTGACCTTGATCTTCCATAGCTTGGACTGCGGGGTCCATCCACCTTCACACGGATGTATGCAGTTTCTCCCTGGCAAAGAAAAAAAATTTCCACTGAACAAGCATAATACTAGCAGGCTTACATTGCCATTGCACTTACCAGATTTCCCGATAGAGTTCCCTCAATGCAAACACTGTTCTTTCCCCCTTAACACCTCAAGCCCTGGTTACTATGCTCATACACTATGCTCATTAAACTCTGGATGTAACATTTTGTCCAGTCATATTCCATTAAAAGTACAACATTAGACTAAACTTGCCTTGGCGAAGTCAGACTTTATCATGGACTATTCTCACTTTCACTTTTAAACATGTCTGCTGAGAAGTATGTATCTACACCCTACCATGACAGGGACCTCCTTACCTTAATGAATTATCCAACGTTAAATTGGAGCAAATCCAATTAAGCAAATCCAAAAGTTCTGATTAAAATCTCAAACCTACCTCATGTGACCGGAATTTCGTGTTATCCAGTTTTCGAACAGCGTAGGTCATGTCTTCTTTGCGAACAAACTCCACCACACCAGTTCCATCTCGGAAAACGTCAGCGTAACATACATCACCTGCTTCACGCATGTGATCCTTCAAATCCTGCCAACTGCCACTTGGTGGAAGACCTGGGAGGGAATAAAAGATCAAATTTTAAATATTTAAATGGGTTTAAAATGAATTAGAACTATGGTAAACAGTATGGGGAATGGCTTGCCTGAAACAATTACTCTGTACTCTGAACGTCTGGATGGGGGTCCATATCTTCCCCTTGGGGCCCCACCTCCACCTCCACCACCACCACCACCTCCAAAACCTCCTCTTCCCATACCGCGTCCACTTCTCGGAAACTCCACTCGAAGGCGATAACCATCATAGTCATAGCCATCTCGAGCATAAACCGCATCCTCTGCATCCCTGGAGAAAACAAAGCAGGGAAAAGTTGTATAGTAAGAAGACCGGCTTTTGCGGCTAGGGGTCGCAGAGCTACAAACATGGTCCTAATCCACCAAGACTAATCTGACTACCATGCCAATTAAAATGCCTAACGTGTCCAAGGGTAAAATACATACCAAAGTGTTACTTGTGGAACTTGCCCCAAAACCCACAACAGCTAATTTAAAAATCACACTCATCTAAGCTAATTTCCATACCCGAGGTAAAGATAAGTATTAAACCTTATCACTGGCCAAATAAACAGACTTACGTGCAAATTCACAAAAAAAACATGTAGGATCAAGTAAAATCTACACTTAAATTTCTGCAAAACTTAGCAACATTCCTAATTTCATTAATTAAATCGATCGTATTAAAAACACTGTGCACGGCTAAGATAATTAGCAAGCTAGTTAGCAGCAATATGCTAATGCGCGTGTACAAACTACTGCGTTTACATTCCAAATAAAGCTTATTTGCGATCACTTAAGTTAAAAAAGAAAATGTCCTCTTTACATTCGTATAGTTTAGAAAATCAAACGGGGTTATGTTTTCTCAAACACATTAGCTTCTTCTGGCTAAACGCTTAGTTTACTTACCGGGGGTCTTCAAACTCCACAAAGGCAAACGGAGGTCCGCCTCGTCTGTTTTTCAGATCGATATCCCGAATAGCCCCATACTTATAAAACACATCTTCGACATCTTTAGTGCGAATATCAGGAGGCAAATTCCCCACGTAGATTCGGCAGTCATTACTCCCAGCAGGGCCGCGGATCACACCACTAGACATCTCTGTATGTGTAAAGATTTAACCGTCCTGCTAATCTGATGGGGGAAACAAAGTTACACTCTTTAGTAATACAACAGATATGTTAATCGCTCAAAAGAAATCGCACAAAGCACAACATTACTCGAACACAACACAAAGACTCTTACTATTGTTCGAAGGGCTGCACGCGTGTTCCTCCGGGTCCGCGCGGTTCGCTTTCTCTTCAGCGGGCGCGCTTTACCCACCGCGGATTAATTTGGGGGAAACTGACTGGTCTGCAAGTAATAGTTGCTACATCCGCGACACGAAGTAGTTCGTATAGCACCCTCTAACTAACAATCAAGATCTTTCGTATGGGTGGCTGAAGGTGGATAGGCAAGATAAAAATAAAACAATAATAATATCAAGCATTTTATTTTTCAGGGCGGTATTGTTTAATTCTAGTCCTCGGGTGGAGCCTTTGGTCTACTTATTGTTTTCACCTGCTGCTCTCGTACTCTAGTTTAACGAATAGATTACATAGGGACCGCGTTTAAAATATTCATCTTGGGGGACATATTCAACCAAAAACAGATGATTTAAGAATATTACAACTACATATTGATATGGTTATTATTAATTAGCTGTATTTCTTTAATAAATGAAATAGTTGTTGTATGCGGTTGTAAAAGTATTGCTATACTGATATATGTTTCTATATATATATAATATATATATAGAGAGAGAGAGAGCACAGATAGCACAGACGCAGTATTATATTGCAATTTTATTGTAGCATTTTCAGTTTGCATTCATATTGTTGATGCAACCAAGACAAATGTACAGAATTATCACAACAATTACTCAATACTCAAGACTCAATAACATGTAGTCCATGCTTTAATTTTTCATCTAACCACAGGCTTTATTAAAGCTCTACAATGATGAAAGAGTGGAAAACAAAAGCATAACAGGTTAAATCCTTTGAACTAATCTAAGAAAACAGAAACCCTTAAATATTGACAGTAAGTGATAAGGATCAATATTATACACAGTCACTTGCATCTATGAGCTACTCCTTCTGTTTCTATAATAAACCTGTCAATTTTATTTGATTATTTGTCCTAAATAACATGACAACAGAAACTACTTTATTTATACATTATTTTTACATTGTGTATTAAGATGCACACAATCACACATTCTCAACAATCACTTTAGGAAGTTTTATGTGCTGTTTTATATCAGAATCACGTTTATAGGTTAACAATACTCAATGTATATGTTTAAGTGTTATATGTAAGTGGCAGTGAAGTTTGCTGTTTTCAGCGAATGCAGAAATGTAAGACTCAGGGGAATTTCAATATGCATAGTAGGACAGGTAATGGGAGAGGCCAGTGGCTCCACTGCTGTCTCCACCAATCGTGTACTTCCCTTGAGCTGCCAGACTGTTGATCTGAGGAGACAAAATGGAGGTAGAAAGGGGTTAAGAGAATCACCAAAAAATGCCAGAAAATGTGCCTTCCTGATGCAATGATGTTATATGCATAGGCACTGTATGCAGATGTCTGTCTACCTGTCTGTCCATTCCTCCATCCATCCTTATCTGTCTGTCTGTGTAGTTGTAGGTCAATCAATTGGTGATTTTGGTTAGCTTGTCTCTGCTTATATACGTATATATATATATATATATATATATACAGTATATATATATATATACTGTATATACAGCTTTCCTGTAGCTCAGTGGTTAGAGCATGGCGTTAACAACGCCAAGGTCATGGGTTTGAACCCAGGGATTGCACATACTCGATGTATAGTGATAAATGTGTAGTATAATGCAATGTAAGTCGCTTTGGATAA
This sequence comes from Botia kubotai, assembly GCA_036877585.1. Taxonomy (NCBI): domain Eukaryota; kingdom Metazoa; phylum Chordata; class Actinopteri; order Cypriniformes; family Botiidae; genus Botia; species Botia kubotai. The sequence goes on along the minus strand of JAZGTI010009164.1, from coordinate 3,592 downwards.
AAGCGTCTGCCAAATGCCTAAATGTAAATGTATATATATCTGTCTGTCTGTCAGTCAACCAGGGATTTTGGTTGGCTTGCTTCTGCTTATATATGTATTTATATATGTATGTATGTGTCTGTATGTCTGTTAATCAGGGATTTTGGTTGGCATGCCTCTGCTCGTTTGATGAACTCCTCAGTTGCAGCGGTCTCATTTTCTCTCTGCCCACGCCACGTCTTCAGAGCGGAGGCTTGCAGAGCTCGGCCAAATGAGAAGGTGAGAGCCCAGGGCTTCACCAGTGGGCAGTTATTAATGGCATTAAGGTTGATGGAAGCCTCCTCTTCGCTTTGACCACCAGAGAGGAAAGTTACTCCTGGAAGTCAAGAATTATGCAGTGTTGAGAAATGGTCAGGTAATTTAACAGAAAATATGCACAAGTAAAAGACATTTTTTATTTATCCATACCTGTGACTGCAGGTGGGACGGTACGCCGTAGAGCAGTAACTGTTGCCATGGCAACCTCTTCCGCACTGTATTTGGTTGGACAGCTATGTCCAGGGGTCACCATGTTGGGCTTTAGGAGCGTACCTTCCAGATACACATGATGATCAAACATGGCTTTGTACACTGCTGCAAGCACCTGAGTCAACAATCAAACCAACCTATTTTTAATGTATGTTGTGTATTAAGTGGTAAAATACATTTAGGACAATAACTCACCCTTTCTGTTACAAACTGACAGCGCTTCAAATTATGGTCTCCATCAGGCAGTATCTCTGGTTCCACTATGGGTACAATCCCATGCTGGAAATACAGTGTTAACAAGAATTTAAACTCTAAATTTATATTAATCCATTTTTGTTGATAAATTTGCTGGAATTTACCTGCTGACAGATACTAGCATAGCGGGCGAGAACTTTTGCGTTTTCTGTGATACAGAGGTTGGACGGAGTGGTATCACTTATTTTCATCACACAGCGCCACTTTGCGAAGTCAGCGCCATCCTTTTTATACTGAGCACAGCGTTCTGATAACCCGTCCAGACCTTTGGAGACAATCAAGAGTTTTTCATTTAAAACAGAAAGCTGACCTCAGAATTAGGAAACTAATTTGTTCAAGCAAACTGGTTTAGAGTAAATGAGCAAATATTCAGATGTACAGTTTTTATTCTTTTTGTGATTGGTTACTGTGTTTGACTTTTGTAGTGCAGGTTGGTTTACCTTGCGCAGTGGTTTCTCCATTAGTCCCTGGCAAGGGCACTACACCTTTGTCAACCTGTGAAGTATTCACACAAGTATTCAGACTGCAAGCGTTTCTAATTTAATAATTTACAAATTAATAATTTGAATAATATACACATTTATGAATGTAGGTTTTTATAGGGAAAGCAGAGAAAAGACTGGAATGAATTGGATTTGAAAATGTTGCAAACCGAATTCAAACGAATGTTGCCCGCATGACTAACACGCTCAAAACATGTCAAATTAACACGTAAACCCTTCCAAAATACCATACCTTGATTCCTACAGTGATGCCCTTGTCTTTAATCATCTTAACAAACGGGACACCATCATCAGAGTTCTGGTAGAGTGTTTCGTGGAAGAAGATTACTCCACCAATACAGCTGATAATGCGGTCATCAGCAGTGAAGAGCACCTGGCGGTAGAGACGTCGGTTCTCCTCCGTGTTCTCCACCCCTATCTGGTTCAAGCGCTTCCCCAAACTGCCTGTTAGAACATCCCACAGGACCAAAATAAGTTCCAACAAGTTCCAACTGACGCAACTGACAAAATACTGACAAAATCCAGAGAAACTGGAGATCACACCAACCTATGGACTCATCTGCAGCTAGGATGCCTTTCCCTGGAGACACTATGCGCAGAGCTATCTCATGGAGCTCCTTCTTTTGCTCAGAGGTGAGGGATGGAAACTGGTGGGTCATCCTGACACAACCTGAGCAACAGAATGATAAATGCAGAGAACATCTTCTAGATGGGATTTCACATCCCCCTGTGACATCACCACTAGCATTCTGTCTAGGCTTATAGCATTTGTAATAAGTATCAAATTTTAATGAATAACTCTCGACCATTGGTAAAACACTACATTTTAACTCAAATGAGCCCTGAAACTAAATAAATATGCAATGCAACACACATTTCTGAAAAAAAAGTGCTAAAGTGCTCTCCAAATAAATACTGGTAAAATAACCAGGAATAAAAAATAAAGCCATAGATACCAATACACAACTTATTAACACTATTGTTATTGCTCTGCCTCAAAACCTAAACTAAAAATGTTAAGATTTAAAAATTACAAGTAGCCTTTACAATAGAAATAAAACAAATGGTCCCCTAAACTTGATAGCTGTTTTACTAATTGTTATTCTGTTATTCAGAAATAAGCATTGTCATTTACAAAAGCATAAACGATTTTTGCAGCTTTGGCAGTTTTGTTATTTGTTTATATGGAGCACACTGAAGCACATAAACATCACTGGAGTCATAAACATAACATATACATGGTTGATTTGTTTACTAATGACCTAGATGCGAAATTACTGCAAGCTATAATCACTGCACTAAATGTCTTTGTTTAGTGAGAGTTCTTTATCACTACTTAAACCTTGTTGAGTCATTGGTCATATTTAAACATAATTAAACATTTATGCAATTATCAGTCTGATCATGCAGCATATTCTCTGTATTCACCTGTATTGTTTGCTCATATTTAAATACGTTTGCTAAATTTTTTTTTTATTAAACCACAATAACTTACAAAGTTCTGTAAATAATATAAAAGTCATGTGACGTTAACTCTTCTTGGCAAACGCCACAAAATAGTTTCAGTTCAAAATGACAATGGCAGGAAATTCAACAGATGGAATGACAAGGTTACTCACCAAGTTAGAGCAGACTGAAGTCAGACTGAAGAACTCAGACTGGAGGGGCTTTTTCATGCAGATGAGGAGAGACGTGACTGAATCTTTTACAGTGCTGGTGTCCCAGTTCTTTATGAAGGTGATATCCCACAGGACGCTGACACTTGTAGGGCGGAGCCTAACTTTATGCCCTCATTAAATTATTAGAAGAGCTGTTAAAGGCCACCTGATCCCATTTCTTTAGCAGCATGTATTTGTGTTATTTTACACACAATGTAACACTACAACACACATCTAAGTATAAAAAATTTGAGTGGTCCTTGCAAAACTCACTACCAAAGTGTTGCGTATCAACAGGAGGTTGCTATGCAAGTGCTAAGGCGTTGCTAGGTGGTTGCTTGTAGGGCCAAAAATCTATATATGTTAATAATTGGTTGAGTACATTTCATCACTAGTCTATAAAACAAACGGTGGTATGTGAACAAAACAAGTGGGTGTCGATGCACAATGTTTGAATGTCTCTTTAAAGGAAAATGATAGATGGTGATCAGTGGTCAGTGTGGCTGGATACATCATTGCTAATAACCTTTTATCAGCAGCGTCTTTCAGTTCGCACTTCGGTTCACAGATTCGGTTTTTAAACTGAATCTGTCTGAATTCCCATCAGTGACATAATTAGATCATAAATACTCCAGGCACATCGTTAAATCTCTAGTCGTTGAGACCCCC
>JAZGTI010009163.1:0-19208 GCA_036877585.1 Botia kubotai | reverse complement strand
TAAGTGGTTCTTGTTACATTTCCTTTAGTGTGGTATATCTTTAACTACAATGATGCAAATACATACAGGATCAAAGAGTGAGTTGATGGAGAGCAGATCTCTGAGAGGCACAAACTGAGCAAACAAACCAAAGTTCTTCAGTAACCACTCAGTGCTGCTGTTAGAACTGAACACACAGCCCGCATCTAAAACACAAAACACACAGACACACACAATCACCTTCACGAGCTCCAGAATCACAACACTGAGAACTTCTGTCTTAAACATATGTGGAAAAGAAGCAGCTCACCTGTTGTGTTCCTCCTGAGGAAGGGCAAGATGAAGAACTCCACCATGTTTCCTCTCTGTATCTGATTCATTCGATGAAACTGAAGACTAAAGTCTTCCAGACTGAATAAATGTTCAGAATCACAGAGGTGAGTACAGCATCTTATAAATGACAGTCTTGAGCTATTGTGAAGGTTGAGTAAATGGTTTTCTTACAGTTGCTGGTAAGTTTGGCAGCTGAAGTTTTTCCTGCTAAGGCACTGCAACAGGGTCGATGACGCGTACGGTAAAAACGGCTTCAAATTCTGACTGAACAACCCACTGATGAAATTAACATCACTCCATTGGTCAGGACTCAACTGCTCCAGTCTCATCTCACCAATCACATCCAGGACATGGGATAAGGAGTCACCTCTGATTGGCTGTGACTGAGGATGTAACAAAGAATTATGTACTCACTCTCTGTAAATTCTCCAGTTAATTTTTTAAATTTCACAAGGGCTGTTTTTTACCATATTGTCAGCCATGCTGGAGAAGATAGTGAGCGCTTGATCTAGAACATCATTTGTTTTGGTGAAGAGCAATTTCCAGATTTCATTTGAGGAGGTGCCGTTGCTGGACAGTTGACACATCAGAAGCTCTGCTAGGTGTGCAGCAGTGAAGCCTGTCAGCTATGATCATATGAACAACATATGTGATCAGTAGAGATGCTGTGATGATTTCAGACACTGCTACTGGGGGACAGAGACTCCCAGACACATGACATGTGAGGTACTGAAGCTCTTCTTTAACTGCAGTTGAACATACTCCTGAAAGTCTTCTTACCTGAGAACAAGCATACTGCTCCAGGCTGATATTACAGGAGACGCTCACGAGACCAGCAGGCAGAAGGGTGGCATTACTGTGGAGGAGGATTTGCATTTAGATTTGCATTGTTTTGCATTTGGTAGAAAAATAAAAATACAAAATCAAAAATACCTGTTAACTCCAAAGCAAACCGAAGTTTCTGTGACCGTACAAGGGACAAAGAAAAAATAATAAAATCAGTATTGTGATATTTTATGACATTGTGATATTTTACAGGATATTTTACTTTGTATGTAAATATGAAATTAAATATCACTTACCATTGACTGGAGTTGAAATACACTACAAACAATGTGACCATAAAACAGATTAAAATGTAATTTTTAAAATGTTATGGTTAGGAATTTTTGGATTTCCATTAAAAGCTTTTGAGATGTATTGTTTGTGAAACTGTTATTAAACATGTTTCCTACCGTAAAAGGTGGAGGAAAGCAGCCTGTGAGAGAAACACCAGCATAATATCAGTTATATCTGATATTATTATCTCAATATCTGTAAGTAATGTCTATAAATAGCTTATTCAAAACATTTGTGGTATGTTCCCATTTAGACTGCTAGAACAGTGTGTTTATGTGTGAGTGCATACCAGCAGGTGCCATTTCTTCCATGATGTTTAATATTTCCTGGACTGGCTGCATCATGTGAGGAGGAATCACAGAGAGAGAACCCTGTAGCCTCTGAACACTGACACAGAGACAGACAGATCAAACATCACCCCTCCTGACTGCAGGGAAGTCAGCCTCTGTGTAACCGAAGCTGTTCTTTAGAGACGGGTTACAGCATTACTTACATTAGCTGGTATGAGGAACACTCCAAACCCATCTGACAGACAAAAAAATAAACAAGTTAGTTCAAGCCCTGTGATGGACTGAGCACCTTTCAACCTTATCCACAGGGTTTGTGAAGGTGTGTTTACCTCGCCAGCGAACATGATGAGATGTCCAAGCATCTCAAGTAGACCACGCTCCTCAGGAAAAATCAGCATATAGTCAAAAACCAAATTAATGATGATGCTCTTCTCTGGAAGACCAGCAAGATCCTCAACTATCAGTTCTGCGGTCTGTCTGGGATTTAGAACAGGGATTGCATCGATCTGAAAGATACAAACAAACCACAGGCTTACACATGAATTAAAGAGAGCTGAGAGGTGAATATTGCTCATGACATCCCGTGAAAAGAAACCAGAAACCAAATCCATCATGTACATGAGCACAGTTAACACTTTTGCACAGGTAATATAAGAAATAGCAAAAATTGCAGCCGTTGGAAATGACAGAACTCACAGCGTTAAAGTTTTGGTTTAGCTGGTAAATTTCCCTCAGCGTAGCAAATTGTGAAAATCCACCAAGATTTTGAATCACCCAGAGGCTGCTGCTCTCAGCAGGACAGGAACCTAAAGACACATTCATATTACACATTATTTTACAGCTTTTTGTATGTTGATACTGTAAACAGACAGACTGACACACAGACAGACCTGAAGCATTTTTTTGGATCAGAAAGGAGAAGATGAAATATTCATAAACCATCTGCGGTCCTCCTTCTGACATCAGAAACATGTTTTCACTGAGCTCTGAAACACTGAAAGGACGAAAGGAAAGTCAGAGCAGAGGTCAGGTGAAACCCTTCATTCCAATTTAAAATAGCTTTATTGTCAAGGATGGACAGTTGTCTTTGACAAAGACTCTTGTCACAGTGTAACACAGTGACACAATGTACCTACACTATTGGTAAAGTTTGGAAACACTTGGCTGAAATGTTTCTTATTTTAAAATATTTTAAATTGAAGCCATTTGCTTAAATGCTTAAATTATTATTATAGACAGAAATATATTTGCACCAACATATTAATTTCTGTTATTAGAAAAGTTTTTGGATGATTTGGACCAAAGTTTTAATAAAAAAGCAGCCAGTAAAAGTGTAGGATAGAGGAGAACTCCTCCAAAACCCATTAAAAATCTTCTCAGGATGATTCCTCAAGAAACTGGCTGATAAAATGTCAAGAAAACATGTCTGTAAATTCTAGGCAAAGGGTGACTACATTGAATATGCTGGAATATAACCTAGTTTAATTAATTTTCATTTTTCTTTGGCGACAACATAATTCCCAAAGTTACCTTTGTTATTTCATAATTATAATGAGTTTACTGTTATTCTAAAATGTAAAAATATGAATAAAGAATGTGCTTTCAAACTTTTGATGGTACCGTACATGAAAAACACTGATCTGAAATCAACTAGCCTGCTTATTTTAACGGCAATAGCTGCTGGAATAAACGGTTTTCTGTTCAAACTTCTTTTATCTTAGTGCACCTTATACAATCTCCCAGATGGGACCTGCTGAAACGAGTCACTGAGAGGATGTAACAGATCCATATTATTATAAAAGACTTCCTGTTCAACTCCTCTTCTATAGAGTTCTCAAAGAGGAACCTGTTGCATGCTGGTTTATTGTAATGCTTTTAACTCAAATGGACAATTTATTCAACAATATTCAAAATGAGCATAAGCACATTGGTCTGGTAATACTAGAGGGAAGATCTATAGTGACAGCAGAGATCAATGTGTGCTGTGAACGTACAGCAGCTGAAAAGTTTGGCAGTCAAACTCTTTGTGACTGAGGCATGTGAGGTAGTCTGAAGTCAGTGTGGGGAGAAGAGGTTTCAGCTTGACCTGGAACCACAATCGAACAAAAGCCTCATCCTGCAAGTTGAGCACCGAGAAGCTGTCATCAACCATTTGATTCAGGATGTCACTGAAGAAGGGGTTCTGGGAGCTGAAATTCTGGGTGAATGGCAGGAGAAACAGACAGGTGAAATTCTCACCCTTTATATAAAATAAGGATGTTAAAAACCTTCCCCTGTGAAAAGTGTTTGTTTGTCCATAACAAATGGAAAGCTGGATCATAGCCATGCACTTACAGTCATGGAGAGCTGCTGCAGCAAAGCATTGAGGTTCTGGGAGAGATGTAGAAGTATGTCCAGGAGATTCTCCTCAGTGAGCGTGAGATCTGAGCGTGCTGCACAGTGTAGGATGGTGGACACATGTTCCACCAGGTCAGTCAACTAGAAAATCAACAAAACGGACTACGTAATGCTATCAGAAGTTATCTAGTGTAATAGATGTGGATGTTTCCAGTGTGATCTCAACTTACTGCACATGTTCTGTCATCAATAATGGGGCTGCAGATGTCTTGACTTTGATTCTGGGCTTCAGATCCCATCCCTGTCTCAATGTAGCTAAAACAACCAAATCAAAGCCAGAGTGACTTTATCAGAGCAGAGGCACAGAAAGACAACTGGGACACTACTAGTATGGCAAACTCACAACTGGTTATGGAAAACAGCCATGAGGTTGGAGGGGATTTCTGTCTGCCCATTGGGAAGGAATCGCCTGAGTATGGGAGAAACCACATACGTGAACCAGTCATTAACATCTGTGGGATCAAACATGTCCTGATTGACTTGCTGCTGTAGGGTGGAATTCTGCTTGAAAGGAGCAGCGAACTCGGCAAGCGTGAGGTTTATCACGGCCTGCATTAGCGTGGCGCTCCGCATGCTGCTCAGGTTTTGCTGGAAGTGAACAGATATAGATACATGAAGAAGTGTTCAAACTTTGGACATGAAGTTTGATGTGTTGTGCTCATCTTAAAGGTACAGTATCTCAGACAGGCTAGCAGTAGCCAGCTAGCTTTGAAAACATAAGCTTCTGCCCTCCCTACAAAACCACGCCTCCTCCAATACATGAATGCATACATAGTTTGACAGTAGGACATTCAGACCAAATGCATTGATTGGATGAACATTTAATGTTTCTGCGGCTTTCACAGAAGATATAACTTTATATAAATACATTTAGAGCACTTATTGATTGATTATTAAAAACGTTCAACCAGAATCACCTACTGTGTCTTTAAAGGATGTGTGTTTGTTTGTGTAGCCCTACCTGCTGTGTCAAGGACACAAAGTCTCGAACAAAACTCCCGACGGGTCGAAATGCCATCATGAAACCATTCAGCGCCTGCAGCCACACAATGACACATTTTAGATCAGATATATTTGACATCAGAACATTAGATTGACTGGTTTTGACCTCTCTTGCCTGTCGGAGGGGGTCCTGCATTGAGGGGGATGAAACGCTGCTCATGGAGAATATTGTGCTGTTTTCTGATGTTTGAGGGTTCTCAGGGTCCAGCTGAGAGGAAAACAGACTCTGAAACACCAGCCTGAGGGAACTGTCAGTCAGGCCCACAATCTCTGGATGAAGGAGGAGCTCAGCCTTCTGCTGTGGACTCAAGAGGTGCAAAACCTCTAACTGATGAGAGAAGTAAGATGCTTAAAACATCTCCAAAACATCAGCACATCGTTTACACATTAGATTGAGCAGGGGAACACACACAGGGGAGCAGGGGAATCAAATACACCTTAAGTGCTACACACTTCATTGTCTGTGTCTTTGACATACTGTTGAGTACCAAAGAAAATAAACACGTATAAACATCTAAAATGTTCAACTTTCATGTCCAAATGTCCCTAACGTGAAAAGAATACGTTAGCATGTGTTAGCATGTGTGGAGTGATGTAAGTCACATGAAGTGTATAAAATTGAAATATTTGGTTGCAGTTTTTAAATTGTTTCACCCAGAATATTCCTGTAATTGTGGGGTGTTGATGTCTCTCTAAAAAGCAGGAGGTGACGTTCTTACCCCGCTGAAGAGCATGTTGATGGACGTAAAGTCTCGCACTTGAGCCATGACTGAGAACGAGCCGAAGTTTTTCATCAGCCAATCCTCGCTGCTGGCCTCTGAATCTACACAACCTACAACAACACAGCATCACACATTACACCATCTGATTAATAACACACTGTCCTACAATGTGTGTGTTGTGTGTGTGTACTTTAGGATGTGTCTGTTGTGTGTGTGTGCATACCTGAGAATGTTTGTTGTGTATTTTGTGTGTGTTGTGTGTACTTCAGCATGTGTGTAAGTACTTGATGATGTGTGTTGTGTGTGTGTATGTGAGTACCTGAGGATGTTTGTTGTGCATGTTGTGTGTACTTGAGGGTGTGTGTTGTGTGTCTGTGTACACCTGAGGATGTTTGTTGTGTGTGTACCTGAGGATGTGTTTTTAGAAAGAAATGGATACATGAAAAAAGAATAAATCCACTTCTGTCTCACTGGGTCCAGACTGGAGAAATGCTGACTCAACTCCTTTACACTGCACACACACGCACAGACAAAAAAAACACACAAAAAAAGTGTTTTATTATGAATCCTATTCTGATTCCTCAATCATGCATTGAGAAGGTGCATGCATTGTGTGTGATGTCATACACAGTCTGATAGGTGCTGCAGCTGAAGTTTCTGTTGCCGAGACATGTGAGGAAGTTTCTGGAGATGGACGATAGCAGAGGAGTCAGTCTGATATCCAGCCACGCTCTGATCACATGATCCTCATTCAGACTGACCCCTCCCGACAGATCTAAGACTGGAAGACCGGACACACTGGAGCGCTGGAAGAGAGACAGGATCTATGACAGACCTGCGAGCATGAGGACATGAGGATATGTGTGTGTGTGTGTGTTGTACCATGAATGTGTAGACATCCAGAGCAGCACTAATGAGTCCCTTCAGATTCAGGATATGATCTGCCTCAGGTCCTGACGGGACACCAGCACATGTCAAGAAGTTCTGCGTGGCATTTGACATCTGCACTCAGGAAAACAACACAAATGTAGAGCAAATTCTGCTCACAACACAACGGGTCTCCGTGTGTTAGTTCAGTTCTGTTCATTAGTGATGTCTGTGTGTGTGTAAAAGGGTTACTTGGTTTTTCTTTAGTTTGGTTTCCTTATGAACATTTAAGAACGTTAAAATAAAATAAGTACAAATAAAATAAACAAAACAAGTACAAATAAAATTATATAAGAAGAATGTTCCAAAAACACTGCTTTAAAAATCTCTCAATATTTCCCCTATTCCTATAAGAATGTTTTGTACTAACATTTACATACTGTAAAAATCTTAGTGAATGGAAATGTTATCTGTTGGCTGGGATTGTACCATCAGCCTCATTGTTGGTTTTATTTGTATGTTGAGAGTCTTGGTGAGTTTTTCTGGAATATGCCAATTTGATTGAGTTTACCCAGAAATGAAACCTCAGTCTTCATTTATTGACCATCATGTTGTTTTTACCTGCATGACGTTTCTGTGATGTATTTGTTTTAGTATTTATTGTATTTTGTCAGGGATTGACAGTCACCTTTAATGTGTGACTTACATTCTGCTGAATGAGCATCACACAAGTCTGAATGAGGACTGAGGTTTTAGGTGAACGGTTCCTATTACTGTACATTTCCTGTAAAATAATTCCATTAAAATAAGTTTTGTAATCAGCTTGTGAGTTTTCTTGTGAGTCTTCCTGATACAAACAAAGCTCTTTCACAGAACAGTGTAGAGATAAGGGTTGTGTGTGTGTGAACTCACATGTGTGCATTGTTGTGCTAAATGTCCAGTACTGGTTCCACAGGTTTGACTGTAAATAGAGAGAATAATGGAGGAGGCGCTTATGAATGGAAAGTGAGTGAGAGGTCGTGATGCTAAGAGTCAGACACGGTTTCACCATTAAACACAATAGAAGCAGGTTTCTTTGTTTCTTTAGGTTATATAAGATATGATATGTTTCACTTACTTCTGCGCCTCTGAACAGACACTCCCTTTAGAGACAGAGAGAAAGAGAGAGTTGTGTCTTATATAAAGGATAAAATACAACCAGAGAGTCATTATACTGAAATAAAAGTACACAACATGAAATCTTAAACTGTGAGTTAAAAGAGCAAATAAAGGGACTGAGTCATGAGCATCTGTACTCACCAAAAGTCATCACTCCTGCATAGAGGAGCAGGAATATAAGACACGAGCTCATGAAGAATATTCACTGTCACACAATTATGTGAAATTCACCTATTACACAAATGAATAAAGTGGTTGATTAATGTAGCACAGAGACAGCTAAATAAGTGACTTCACAGAGTGAAACAAGTTTAAATGTTTTATTATTTCAGTATAAATAATAAACAAAGAGGAAGAGAAAGGGCTAAAAAAAACAACCCCGAAAAAGTCCCAGTTACATATGTAACATCTGTTTCCTGATGAAGGGAACTAAACATTGTGTCAATGTAGTGACACTAGGGGTTCGACCTTGGGAGACCAATCACTCTGCTTCTTATCAGAAAACGACAATGAAAATGGCTTTAAAAAATAAGCACCAACAGGAATTGGGGAGTGGGATTTGCATGGGAGTCTCCAACCTGGATATTCCGGTATAAAAGGGAGATGGTGTGCGCCATTCATTCAGGTTTTCCACTTATTCATTTGTGTAACAGATCCCACTCGCCAATTGTGACTGACACAAGGGGAAAACAGACAGACACACACACACATTGAATATTCTATCCTCTAACCCTCACCCTACCCATAGAACTAATCCTCACAGAAACCATTTGTCATTTTTACATTTTCAAAAAAAAGCATAATTTAGTATGTTTAATAATCATTTTTTCCTTATGGGGATCACTAACTGGTCTCTACACTGTAGCTGTGTGTGACTTTACCATCGTCTTTACCATCGGCCCCACAATGGTAGAAAAACAACACCACAGACACATACAGACAAAACTTTGACCATGACAATTTAAATCACAATTTATTACATTATTCTGTTCTTCTCTACGTTTCTTTTAAAAACATATTGCTACACTTCTGTAAAACAATATATTATTTGTAATCAAACATTCACATGTTAATCTGAAAAACACAATCATGCATCTCAACATTAGAAAGGCGATACTGTCAGTATTAGAAAGGCGATACTGACAGCTATTTTAGCTGTGAAAATTAAAGCATTTAGGCCTTAAGCGTTACGCTCGCGAGTGGTGATGTGTCATGCGTTGGATTTTAAACACAAAGATCACTGCATTCCAAACACATATCTTACATACCAAATCACATGACAATAGAGCTGCTGGAAACTACCACTGGCTGGACCGGTCATGTCAGATGAGCTATGACACAGAAGATTAACCCTTTGCTCTGGCCACGTGTGTCTATAAAGTCCATTAAGATGCTTGTGTTCTGCATGTGTTTGGTCATGGAACATGACTATGAATAAGTTGCTTGTGTTCTTTACCATGAAAAGAATTTCCATCATTTTCGTTTAAGCATTTAACAGAGTTTTATAAAAAACCAACTTAAAAAAACAACACCTCCCAAAAAGATGCTTCATTATGCTATAGAAGAACCATTTTTGACTATATAAGAACCCTAAAGAACCTTTTATGTGCAGAACCTTTCTGTTTCACAAAAGGCTCCTTGTGAGGCAGCAAGGTTTCTCAGAATCTATAAAGGTAAGAAAGAAATGGTTCTTTGAAAACCTTTAACTTAATGGCTTTTTATGGAACCAGAATGGTTCTTTTATAGCATCACTGTAAAAAACCTTATTATGTAGCAAATATAATAAATATATATAGGAAATATAATTTGGAACAGCATGTTAAAGTATTGTTATAAAGACAGTTAAACTTACAAAACCTAAACTTTAACCTGCATCATATTAAGAGGGAAATATAAGAGTTTTACAAATGTAAAAGATGGTTACAGTCTGGAAATATGTGTTCAATTAAAGAAGAGAACTGAATTCTGAACAACATTACATGTGATAATCTAAAGGACATCTACATATTTCCCTTAGTTTGTTTACACTAATAATACTTTACAAGGAACATTCCAGAATAAACCCAAACACACCTTATATAAAAAAACACTTATTGTTTTAAAAACTGATTTACAACCTAAGAATTACAACAGATCTAAAACATAATTACAAAGTTACTGAGAATAATTTGTATGAGAATGAACAATGAAATTAAAGGAAAATACAAAACTATGTTGCTCTGTAACCTATAAACAACTCGCTATCACAATCAAGCTATCACATTCATTTATGAATAAAGACAAACTGTACAGCAGTCTCAGAGAAGATTACAGCACCAAAATCACACCTTCAGATCAACACATACAGAAACTGAGTGACTTTACCTGTCAGGTGTGTTTCTCTCCACAACAATTACAGAGTGAATCTGTCTCATAGCTGACGGACACTGTCATTTACACAGGCTCCACCCACAGTACAGAGACACCATGGTGTAGGTCACAGGTAATAATAGGTGGAGGCTGAAGTATATTGAGTCACATTTTACTGTTTTTGTGTCTGCTATTGTACTACAGAGATCATTAATAAAACAATCTAAGAGAACAAAGAAAATTACATGACCTACTGTAAAAACATAATCACTACAAAGACAACAGAATTGTTAAAAGACCAGACAGCATAACAACAGAGAGATGTGAAACATTTTAGTGACCACCATCAAAACATCTCACGTTTTTAACCATTATCCTCTATGTCTCCAAACAATGTTTAGAAGAAGAGTGAAAGGCATTTAATAATGTAGAAGAGTGAGAGGCTTTAATAATGTAGAAGAGTGAGAGGCATCTGATAATGTAGAAGAGTGAGAGGCTTTAATAATGTAGAAGAGTGAGAGGCATTAATAATATAGAAGAGTGAGAGGCTTTAATAATGTAGAAGTGTGAGAGGCATTAATAATGTAGAAGAGTGAGAGGCATTAATAATGTAGAAGTGTGAGAGGCTTTAATAATGTAGAATAGTGAGAGGCATTTAATAATGTAGAAGAGTGAGAGGCATTTAATAATGTAAAAGAGTGAGAGGCATTTAATAATATAGACGAGTGAGGGGCATTAATAATGTAGAAGAGTGAGAGGCATTTAATAATGTAGAAGAGTGAGAGGCTTTAATAATGTAGAAGAGTGAGAGGCATTTAATAATATAGACGAGTGAGGGGCATTAATAATGTAGAAGAGTGAGAGGCATTTAATAATGTAGAAGAGTGAGAGGCATTAATAATGTAGAAGAGTGAGAGGCATCTGATAATGAATCTACCAACAATGTCTAAAGACAGACACAAACAAATTAGAAATCTAATTTGCATATTGTGCCCACAAACAAATACACATTTACATGTATGCATTTGGCAGGCGCTTTAATCCAAAGCGACTTACATTCCATTATACTATACACTGAATCAAGCCAGAGTCTAAAGAATGTCATTCTGCAGCATTTATTTCATGTCATGTAAATGTTTCACTCATGACTATCCCGTATAGGGTAAAAGTTGGCAATCATTTTAGGGGCTCCTATTCCCACAGCCTCTGACCTGATAGAGATCACCTGTAATTGGTAACAGTGGTAAAGTCTGCTACATCAACACCCAGTTTAGTAGTCTTTTGAGCCACGGCATATTTTACATTAGAAAAATCACAAGGCACACCACCAAACAAAAATCCACAAAATAGTGCCCTCTAGCATGTAATTGTTCTGCCAATCAGGTGAAATTGGACAATCTTCCACATGGCACACCTGATGATTTCCCACGGCACAGTGGTTGGAAAACACTACAACATATTGGTGCCATTGTTTTGTTTTAAGATATAAACCCTATAAATATATATATATATATATATATATATACACAGTCATGACCAAAAATATCGGCACCCTTGCAATTCTGCCAGAAAATGCAACACTTCTCTTAGAAAATTGTTCCAATTGCAAATGTTTTTGTCGCATTGTAACAACACAAAAAAACAGAGAAGAAAAGTCAAATCTGATACAATTTCACACAGAACCCCTAAAATGCCCTGGACAAAATTATTGGCACCTTATCAAAATGTGCTGCCCCTGTAATTTGTGTTTAGACACACCTCTGGCAAGTAACAGGTGTGGGAATATAGTAATCACACCTGCAGCCTGTTAAAATGGAGAAAGGTTGACTCAAGCTTTGTGTTGTCACACTGAGCATGGAGAAAAGAAAGAAGTGTAAAGAGTTGTCTGTGGATTTGTTCAAAGATGTTTTGGGGTTGCTTTGCTGCTTCTGGCACTGGATGCCTTGACTGTGTGAACGGTATTATGAAATCTGATGATTACCAAAGAATTTTGGGGTGCATCAGTGGCCAGTGTCAGAAAGCTGCGTCTCCACCAGAGGTCATGGGTCTTCCAGCAGGACAAAACTCACATCACCCCAAAACACACTTCAAAAAGCACTCAGAAATAGTTACAAACAAAGTGCTGGAGAATTCTGAAATGGCCAGCAATGAGTCCAGATCTGAATCCCATAGAACACCTGTGGAGAGATCTCAGAACAGCAGTTGAGAGAAACATCCTTCAAATCTGAATGACCTGGAGCAGTTTGCAAAAGAAGAGTGGCCCACAAATCCAGTAGAGAGGTGTAAAAAACTCATTCATGGTTACAGGAAGCGATTGATTTCAGATATTTTTCCCAAAAGGGATGTTACAAAATATTAAGTTAAGGGTGCCAATTGACCAGGGTATTTTTTGGGTTCTGTGTGGAATTGTATCAGATTTGACATTTCTTCTCTTTTTTTGTGTTGTTCCAGTGCAACAAAAACAAACATATGAGTACCAAAACATTTGCAACTGCAACAATTTTCTGAGAGAAGGGTCGCATTTTCTGACAGAATTACAAGGGTGCTGATATTTTTGGCCATGACTGTGTGTGTGTATATATATATATATATATATATATATATATCCTATATATTTCTTTTGATTACCAAAAATAACCATTTTGTGTGTTTTATAAGCGATTCCACTTAAGAGCACACAGAAAGTGTCCCCGTCAAAGCATGTTTTCATTGTTATACACATCATTATAACCACATATCCAAATTCACAAACACATTCAAATCACTCCCAAATTAAACTGCTGTTCATAAGCAGAGCAATGGTGAGCATTCTTCAAAGGAAGCTTTCTGTTTAACGTATTCAATTATCTGGTTTTCATTTCCTACAGTAGCCATGCAATGTCATCCTATCAAATATAACAATATAGCTGCAAGCAGCAATGATGGGCCCACGCACTACGGCGCCATTGCCACGTGGTGCTTCTCAAGATTCAAACGATGCACGGATGTCATATGCATTTTACTTCACAAATAATTGAGGACCATTTTAATGTCAGGACAGTTTTAAGTCTGTTGTGACATATTTGCTACTGCCACTTGGGGGCGCTATGACTGTGATTCACAATAGCCTATGACATCAGCCCCCAGGACTATACAGCACAGCTTAACAAGTTTAAACGAAATCACTCCATTTACCCAGCAGTTATGAGTCACAATAGTCTTAGCAATGTCACCAGCCCACAACAGAAAACATATTCCCCAAGTTTTACATAAATTGTTCATTGCATGCTGTAGATTTGAGGTTTCCTGTTTACATTTTTTGCCATAATTTTACCGCCTCGCCATGACAATACTGTCCGAGATATCAAAAATCGCTTCGCAATTTTGGATCTTTAATGTCTTAGCATGACACAAAGTTTAGTGACAATTACATGAAGTCTCCTGGAGTAGTTTTTAAAAGTTCATGGAAAGCGCTTTTCAGAAAATCCAAAATGGCCAACTTCCTGTTGGGCGGGGCTAAGGAGTGACAGCGTGAACATGTGATTGTTGTTCGAATCAACAAGACCGACACATGCATCATGTGTCGTATAGGAGCGCGCGTGTGGCATATGAACCATCGTTTTGTGCTCGGTATCAGCGGCGCTGCTCGCTATTTCAGATAGTTACATATAATCTGTTTCATCCAAGTGTAAGCCCCTTAACCTAAATAATGGTCAGTAGCGGAGTTAGTATTGATGGTAAAGAGGAGGTTTAATTAGCAGTACAGTTTTTTCTTTGTGTAAGAGCGTCAGTATGAGCAGGGAAGAAAATAGGGTTACCCATTTTAATGTTTTCTGTGCGATAGTCACGTCGGCTGTGTAGCTAGCTGGAACGGTATCAGTGGGTTGTATTGATGAATTGTACATGTCGTGTTTCTACTGATGGGTGGAATATAATTGGTATGTATTTAATGTGGAACGTCATTAACATCTACTCGTATAAGAAAAGTATGTGTTTTGTTGGAATTACCCTACTGCCTCCCTTTCTTATTAGATGAGAATGAAGGCAGTATATTCGTTATATATATTGGTTCAGTCCGTACTCGTTTATTACCTTGAGGAAATACATCTATAGTCAAATGAAATCTAAGACATTGTCAAACTCCTAAACGTGTAAAGAATTTCTATATTTGATTTCATGATATCAAGCACTTTCATCCATATAGTACAAATAAACATGAACATGATTACCTTCTTGATTCTCGCTGTTTTGTTTGGTGAAGTAAAAAGGAAATTTTGTTATATTATCATCATCCCCTAGTTTTGTTTGATGTGTTATGCATTTTATTTGTATCAGCATATTTTCATAGAATGCCTAAAAAAACAACATTTCAATTAATTTTTAAATTATTTCATTAGTCATAAAAATATTTAAAAACACAAAAGACAGATTCAATTTAATTTATATAGGGCTTTTTACAATGTTACGTGGCTTCAAAGCAGCTTTACATAGAGAAACAAAGAATAATAATAAAAACACAGAACAAATGTCAGACATGTTAATGGTATTACTGCAAATAATATGTGTGAGATGTAAACGACTTATTAGGTATACTAGGTTTATAGTAGGTTTATGAATAAAGGATTGACTGAACCGATAAAACCACAAAATTATTGAGCAAGATATGCTTTCCAGCTTACATAGGGATGGCATATAATAGACAACATCTTATGGGACAGGGGTATAAGGGATTTGCAATAGTACCATGAACTACACAACATGCAAAAGTAGCATACATACATACATAAAATATATACAATAAAATATTAGACGTTTACAATTTACAAAGCCCTAGTTTAAGTTAGACATCAGCAGTCTAGATGATTACTGTTTTAAATACAGGTGATTTATTTTATAAAGTAATTTCATATTCTGTAAAACTTGCTTAAATTCTGCCCATTTGGTGATGTTCATTAAACCTCCTCCTGCCCCTGAGGAGGTCTGTGCAGGGCTCTGCCATCTTGCACGTTCCCTGACCCTGCATATATTAATATTTATTGATGCCTCGGTCTACACCAAAGGGTACTTATTCATTATTTATTCAGGATCTCTTGCACTGCTCAAGTTTACTTTTAAGTTCACTCTTTTGTCCTAACCCTATGTTTATAGTTTTGTTTATATATTGCACAGTCTTAGGAGCCCAACAGTTTACATTTCTATGCTAATTGTATCAGGTATCATAGGTATGTGAGAAATAAAAATCTTGATTGTAGTTTGTAATGGAAGGTAATGTAAACACACATCTAGACTGTTTATGGTTTATAAGTGAGTAGCAGGGTTTAATCATCAATGTTCGTCACCTGTCAGGTTGGACATCAGTCACCTGCAACATCTGCAGCTACGCCCTGGACACACCACACACAATCAGCAGACAATCATCTTAGTGAATAACATTCCAGCCTGGTTCTTTGTTAAAACATTACGCTTACATCTATATAAAATGATCAATGACACAGAGTATCCAGAGGAGAACTGCACACTGCTTGAGTCAGGGGTTAACACAAGGATTTTTGTCTCCATCACTTATTTATTTGGACTGTCGCTGAAATGAATGTAGGTTGTAATTTTTCTTTTCTCTCTAGTGGCCTTTAGTTAGTTCATTGAGGAATGTTTTATGGCAAACAGTTTCTAGAATAAATGTTTGTAATAAATTAATTTCTGCAAAGCTGCTTTGCGTGACATTTTCATATCTTCATGGTCTGGTAACTCTAGCAGTGATAATCTAAACCGACTGCAGTGTGTTAATGAAGGATGCAGGCCATTTAACTAATAGTGCATTACAATAGTCTAACTAAAATAACACAACACTTTCTTCTAATACAAACTAAATACATCTTCTGAAGATGTGCATTAAAAATACATTCATCTGATACACTGTTACACAGTGGAGTTTATTAGGATTTTTGTGCATCCAGAATAGGGCATCGTTTTAGGAGCTCAATACCATATAGTGGAAAACCAGATGTGAAATACAAGTGTGAGTGTAAAGTGCCTCTTAGTGGAACGACAATGAAAACAATGATACATTTAAATATTACAATTAAATAAAGTTAACAGCACTGAATACAAAAAATATGATACTTTTTCCTCAGACCTCTATGTTTCATCAGGTTTTACACACTGTGTTTAATTTCACATTTTGCCACCTAAACAAATAAATTAAACAGCTCTAAATGTTCAGATAAATCGATGCTGAATTGTGAAAGGCACTAGAGAAATAAACATTAATTGAATTAAATGTTCCTCACAAAGTACAAACAACAGCTTTTGTGTGTGTATGTGTGTGTACTATTTTGACCTGGAAATGTATAATGTAGCGTGTATTCAGGTTTCATGTCGCTACCCCTGCATAATTCAAAACATAATAAATGTTTTATTTAAAAACAAAAGGGTGGAGAACGTTTTTGTTTCGGTTTAGAGGATAGAAAATCATTAGCTCAGTTTAAAAATCGTTACATCTATGGAGGGTTCTTTTAATGATGCACGTGATAACGTGTATGTGTGAAAGAGACAGCGAGAGTCATTGAAAAATGAAATGTTGGCTCACACATGAAGCATCTAAACAGATTACAGAATATTTAAGGTGCTACATCAAGGGACATTTTTAAATGATCATTTTTAAATTTTAAATGTCATAAAAACGTTCATCCTGTTGTATTATTGCACCTGCAGATGGCAATTGAGACAGACAACATCACTGCTGTTAATCTATCTTCAGTTTCTAGTTTATGCAGCTGGTGAAGACCATTTCAGATCTGTTGAATTGAATGTTCAAAAAGAACAAATGCAGGATAGAGTCATCTGTTTTTGTGTAGGCAGGTCGGTGGTCTACCACTTTCTCTTTTTAATAGTTTTATTGGCATAGTAAAGCTTTATATTACCAACTCATATTAACATTAAAATATGGTTTCTTAACCTTATATAAAAAGGGAAGGTGTACATTATGTAATATAAATTTTCCATTTAATGCATTGTATCAGATTTAGCTAAATGCTAATTTTAATTAAATTATAGTTTGTTTCATTATTTAAAGAACAGCAGTTGTTTAGTTGTATATACAGTAAATTTTTATGTCTCTAAAGATTATCATGATGTGTCTTTACATAACCTTAAACATCACATGCATGCATACATATACACAGTACAAGTGTTCATATGTTATGTGATGTGTGTGTGTGTGTGTTGGCGCCAGGGCTCTTCAACAATCAAA
Source organism: Botia kubotai (assembly GCA_036877585.1). Lineage (NCBI taxonomy): Eukaryota > Metazoa > Chordata > Actinopteri > Cypriniformes > Botiidae > Botia > Botia kubotai. Next base: position 1,764 of record JAZGTI010009163.1, on the reverse strand, counting down.
GCAGAGGGGCGTGAGAAGTGCGGAAATCTCTACCTGAAAATACAGGTGTGCCTTATTATCAAAGGCCAGTTTTCTGAACACTAAACACACGGCTGTGCAGAGGGGGATGTGTGTGTGTGTGTGTATGCAGGCTGAAGGATTTCCTGGATTTCCGCTGACAAACACACTTGTGAAAATGTTATTCAGTAGCTGCTGCTGTGTGTAAATATCATCTTAGGACGAGGAAGTCCCCTTCAACTAACACAAACTCAAAAATCTATTAAATTAGCCTTAAACAATCTCTTAAACATAATCCCATCTGTGCATTAGCCATGTCCTTCTATACGGTTCAGTGAGACAGCATCAGATTCAGAGTGCATCGTGTATGTCACATGTCATAAATCTTTAGATACTAAACCTTCTCATATGAACATCAGTTGAATCTTCATTGTTTCACTACTTAAGATTTCCTTTCACTGCAAGTTGTGAAGTGACATCATATTTGATGAAAAAACAACAACATACACGTTATTAAGTGTTAGCAATCAATCCTTATGTTCTATGAATGCTTGATAAAACTATGTGTTAAATGAATCAAAGATTGTTGGAAAAAAAATATTTCTTAAATATATCTCTTTAATATTTCAGTTATTTCTCCTAGACAGCAATGAGATTAAATTAAGAGCAAATCGACACTTGCCTAATTTCTCCTAAGAGAAAGACCCAGAAATCTTACAAATGTCTCCATTAGAGTTTTCTCAACAGTGTCACAAACTGAGCTCAGATTTACCAAGGCTACAATGAACATTATTGAAAATGAATTTAAAATGAATGTATTTATTAATATCTATACAGTCTGAGAACTGAGATCTCCATCAGATCTCCTAAGCTATCAAAGAGCAACTTCTGAAAAAATGAATTTTCTATGGTTGGCACCCTTACATACCCAAACTGTCAATCTCTGACAGAGACACGTTAACTCTCTAACACATGCTGTTTATGTACTGGCTCTCACTGAAGTTAAATCACTGATCAGTACAGGTTTATTCTCTGCTTTATACAAACACTGCCTAATATTATTATTACATAGGAATATTCATTTGTGTCATTTGAGTCATTGCTGCTGTGAATCTCACACACATCAGCAGGAGAAAACTAACCTGTGCTTTAGGATTTGTGTCGTGTTTGTGAAGTCATCACAAACAGCAGTACAGTAGCTGTGGAGGATTGTACTGAATAAACATACAAACTGTGACAGAACCATTATGCTGTTAGTTCTGTAATGTACATCAGATATGAGTTTCTCCTTATTTCTGATCAAGCCTCTGGTTCATAACAGCTTCTTTCTGACATCTGTATATGTGTCTGACGAGGTTGACAAAAGCCTTTTATCTTGTTCTAGATGTTTATGGTCTAAAGTTGTTGCTATGGTAACAAACTGCTTTACAATAACCCACTTAAGTTACTGTATTTGTATACTAAAAACCAGAGAGCTCCAATACTTGCCTCAGTGTGTGTGTTTGTGTGTGAGATGTTCCAGCTAACAGTGGTGTGAAACTATGTCAGTGTGTGTGTTTGTGTGTGAGATGTTCCAGCTAACAGTGGTGTGAAACTATGTCAGTGTGTGTGGGTTGGGGGGTGATTTCCTGTCTGTCTTTCAGGTAGTTTGAGTCTCAGACTGACATGTTGAGACACATACAAGTCTGACTGTGTGTGTGTGTGTTTGTGAGAGAGAGCTATATCAATGAAAGTGTGTATGAATGAACTGTGTGTGTGTGGGGAGGG
>JAZGTI010009162.1:0-19209 GCA_036877585.1 Botia kubotai | reverse complement strand
TCAGAGACTTATAGATAAATCCAGAGTAACGTGTGTCAGGTGGGTGCCAGGCTCTGAGAGTCTTTTTCTAGTAGCTCATTCCAGTGGAAACATGTACCTGTATAACGTGGAGCACACATGTGGAACCACAGCGCCTCATTACCAGCTCCTCAAACAGGGTGAGAACTATGCCGTTCATACGTGCAAGAGCAAGTCTACGCGTAACCCTCTCCTGAAGTGGACGGTAGGGGAGGGGGCATTAAATGAGTTTGCCTTTTCCCCTGATGGAAAGTTCCTTGCCTGTGTCAGTCAGGATGGTTTCCTTCGGGTCTTTAACTTTGACGCAGTAGAATTGCATGGGACTATGAAAAGTTACTTTGGGGGACTCCTCTGTGTGTGCTGGAGCCCGGACGGGAAGTACATTGTAGCAGGCGGTGAGGATGATTTGGTGACTGTGTGGTCGTTTGCAGATTCTCGGGTGATCGCGCGTGGGCATGGACACAAGTCTTGGGTAAGCGTAGTGGCTTTTGACCACTACACCACTAGTGTGGAGGAGAGCGACCCTATGGAGTTCAGTGGCAGTGATGAGGACTTTCAGGATCAAAGTCACTTTAGCCGTGACCGGGCTAATAGCACACAGTCGCGGCTCTCCAAATGTAACTCCACAGACAGTAGGCCAGTAAGCATGACGTACCGCTTTGGCTCAGTAGGGCAGGACACTCAGCTTTGCCTGTGGGACCTTACAGAGGATATCCTGTTTCCCCACCTTCCCCTGTCTCGCACCAGAACACACACCAATGTCATGAATACCAGTGTTCCACCCACCACAGGAAGTGGAGGTGGTGGAAGCGGCATGGTCATCACAACAACCAACAACCCTGGCACTAATGACAGTAATAACAGCGGCGCGAACACACCTGGTGAATCGCTGCCTGCGCCTCTGCCGCGCTCCAACAGCCTGCCACACTCAGCCGCCAGCACCCCTAACAGTAAGAGCGGCGTGATGGACAATCCCATTGCCACTGGCGTCAGCAAGTTTGCCACGCTTTCGTTGCATGACCGCAAAGATCGGCATCCTGACAAAGACCACAAGCGCAACCACAGCATGGGTCACATTAGCAGTAAAAGCAGCGACAAACTCAACCTTCTCACCAAAACCAAAACAGACCCAGCCAAGACACTGGGCACGGTGCTCTGCCCGCGCATGGAGGATGTGCCCCTGCTGGAGCCGCTCATATGTAAAAAGATAGCACACGAGAGACTCACTGTTCTCATCTTTCTTGAAGACTGTGTTGTCACTGCTTGTCAGGAGGGATTTATTTGCACATGGGCAAGACCTGGTAAAGTGGTGAGTTCTTTTCAAGTCTAGAGTATGTAGCGTTTAAACAAAAGTCTTTTGCTTAATCTAGGTTGCAGGGACATACATACTTTAAACATAAGCTATTGCTCACACCAAGAATTGTTGCAATTATATTGCACCCTGTGTTGTCTGGATGTGTATCGTCATGGTGTGTGGAAGTTTGTGTCCATTTGTGTAAGTGTGTGGGAGTTTGTGTCCATTTGTGTGAGTGTGTGGGAGTTTGTGTCTATTTCTGTGAGTGTGTGGGAGTTTGTGTCCATTTCTGTGAGTGTGTGTCCCAAATTTGAGGCAGTTAGGATCTTGTTCCTGTTAAAGATTGTCTTGCATGACATGATTCACTTCAGGACGGTCAGTACAAATAATCTTCAGTCATGTTTTCTTACTCATCTGTCATGTTAGTCATTCTCTGACTTCATCTATATTGCCATTTTGTCAACTAAATGTTGATGCATTTTATTACAGGAAGAAAACTTAAAAAAGTATGTTGATGTTTTAGTCTTGAGCAATGCAGTTTTAGCACTTTAGTTAAATTTGTATTACTGTAGTTGCTCATCCACAAATAAGAATTCGATTATTTCCTTATGTTGTTTCAAACTCACATGACATTTCTCACATGGTGTTTTACAAACATTTTTTTTCTGATCTTATAATTTAATATATGCAGTTGTTATGATTTTATAATAGCAATGTCAGACATCAAGTTGAATTCAAATTGAATTTAGTGGTCTAAACGAATCTGATGAATCTGCTTTTAATAACTGTTATTTTCAGTCTGTTCCCAAATCATCTCATGGTTTAAAGGAATGGTTTAGTTATTTACCCACCCAGGTGTGCTGTAAACTAACCCTTTAAGAAAACGCATTTGTAATGTATTGTAACCTTTAATGGTGTTGGTTTTTGTCATTTTTTGGTATTTGACAGTAACAACAGTGACTATATTGCATTTGGATCAGTCAGATTTAACATCTGACCATTTATAGGGGTCAGCATTGATCTCTAGTTTGCATTGTCACATAGGTCTATTTAACACTTTAATTTAATATGATTTTGCTTGGAGTTCCTCTGAACTGTTATATCTGTATAGTTAGCTCAACATACAGACATTTTCCTGTATTTATGGAAGAACTTTTGTGCTTTATTTCAGGGTTTATCGTCTTCACAGAATCAAGCCAACTCTCCTAGTGGAACAGTCGTATAGCTGCTCATACCCTGAAATCACACCACGCTGCTGAAACATTGTTGATTTACCCTCTGTCCTCTTGGTTCTTTGTGTTTTTCATTCTGGTGGCCTGTATGTGCCGTGAACATTTGTGCATCAGTGGATCGGCTGTACTGGCTTTCCTGTGCTGTTTTTACCCTCCTGAGTATTTGTTTGGATTTTCACTCTTAAAAACATCTCACTTTATTATTTTTCTCTTCTGTATTTAAAGCTTGGCTTAGGTGTGGGAACGCATTAAATCAGGTTGGAAAAGCATTAATTCCTGAACTCAGTGTATAGAGATATCTAGTGGACAAAACAATGAATCCAAGATTCACCTCCATCCCAGTTCATTTTTAATTTAGGTTTCGGAATAGATTCAACCCCCATTGTTGAAAACTTTGCACTGATTTTATTTTGGTTGTTTCTTTTGTAACTATTATAAAGAAAAAAAAAGAAAAAATGTTTGGGGAAGGCCTTGATGCACTTGGCTTTAATATCCTCTGTCTTGAAATTTGAATCTGAAAAGCTAGATGATGCAATCATAGTTTTTTAAATAAAAATTTGTTTGCACTTAATAGTTTATTAATATGAAATGGCTTTACGTTTGTGTGTGAGGACTCAGACCAGTATAATGTGGAGAATTATGATTAAACTTTGTATCTATTGAGCATTTATTTTAATATTGTTTCAGATAAAATCTGCTTTGTATTATATGTATAATATTGTAATTCAGTGATTAATGAGGCAAAAGCAAAATGACCATTAGTGTAAGTTTTGTCATCATTAAGGAAAATAGTGATATTTCTAAGGCAGAACAATACATTAATATTAAAACAATCTTAAATATGCAGGTTTTTTTCTGGTCTCTTGTACAAAACTCATCCAAATATCTTTTGATATAGCAGCTTTATGTATGAGGAACTGAAACCTTTACCTGTTGTTACAGATTTACAAAATGTTTTGTCATCTGACAGCAGTCACACTCTGCTAATAAAATGAATGATACTCAGGAAGTTTAGCAGATGAAGAAAGAAATTCAAGAGTTCATATTTTGCTTACCAACAGCAAAGGTATTCTATGTAATAAAATATCCACTAGAAACAATTAGGTTTAAAGTGGATCAGTAGGATCCTGACAGTGTGACTATTAAATGTTATAACGTAGCCATTCTCTGTGACTACCAATCATTGTTATTGAGATATACACTAACTGGGGAAGGTGACGTGGTCATAATTTTTGATTCATGTGACTAACATTTTACGTTTCACATTTCGTTCATTAAAAAAACTTTATGGATGTCTGGTTTCGTGTTTACTGTCTTTTTGATCCGATGTGTAGTTCATGTCATCATTACACAATCATTACACATCTGTTAGTGCTTTGAAATATGTGTACAGCAGTAACTGTAAGAGATCATTTAATGGGAATACAAATGTTAGATGACTACAATGTAACGGTTAAAATATGGCAATTTGCAAATGTAACCTAAACCCCTTCTAAAGGTTTCACAGTGGATATTAACAGCACAGCAGAATTGCTGAGAAAAATATTTCTGATAACAGTCATCAAAAAACAAAGGGCCCTAACCCTCTTGAAATATAAAATGTGTAATAACACCAAGAAGAATTATCACATAGTTTTTGAGGTGTTGATTCAAAAATACACACGGAACTTGCCGTCCCTGGGCTCATACGTTACAATAATTCAGAGATATTAAGTTATTAATCAAATAACTTCTGGGTGAAAATAATGTTCTAATGTAGAATCAACATCTGCTGTGTCTTTATGTACATTTTTATAAAATTGAGACCTGAAACAATCTGCAATAAAATGAAATTAAGTATTGGACAGACTGAGATGTTAGAAATACACTGTATTGCCAAAAGTATTCACTCACCCATCCAAATAATTGAATTCAGGTGTTCCAATCACTTCCATGGCCACAGGTGTATAAAATGAAGCACCTAGGCATGCAGACTGCTTCTACAAACATTTGTGAAAGAATGGGCCGCTCTCATGAGCTCAGTGAATTCCAGTGTGGTACTGTGATAGGATGCCACCTGTGCAACAAGTCCAGTCGTGAAATTTCCTCGCTACTAAATATTTCACAGTCAACTGTCAGTGGTATTATAACAAAGTGGAAGCGATTGGGAATGACAGCAACTCAGCCACGAAGTGGTAGGCCACGTAAAATGACAGAGCGGGGTCAGCGAATGCTGAGGCGCATAATGCACAGAGGTCGCCAACTTTCAGCAGAGTCAATCGCTACAGACCTCCAAAGTTCATGTGGCCTTCAGGTTAGCTCAAGAACAGCGCGTAGAGAGCTTCATGGAATGGGTTTACATGGCCGAGCAGCTGCATCCAAGCCATACATCACCAAGTGCAATGCAAAGCGTCAGATGCAGTGGTGTAAAGCACACAGCCACTGGACTCTAGAGCAGTGGAGACGTGTTCTCTGGAGTGACCTATCTTGCTTCTCCATCTGGCAATCTGATGGACGAGTCTGGGTTTGGCGGTTGCCAGGAGAACGGTACTTGTCTGACTGCATTGTACTGTTTGGTGGAGGGGGGATTATGGTGTGGGGTTGTTTTTCAGGAGCTGGGCTTGGCCCCTTAGTTCCAGTGAAAGGAACTCTGAATGCTACAGCATACCAAGAGATTTTAGACAATTCCATGCTCCCAACTTTGTGGGAACAGTTTGGGGATGGCCCCTTCCTGTTCCAACATGACTGCGCACCAGTGCACAAAGCAAGGTCCATAAAGACATGGATGAGCGAGTTTGGTGTGGAAGAACTTGACTGGCCTAACCCTAAACCTTGTTTAGGAGTGTGTTTATGGGAAAGCCTTCCCAAAAGAGTTAAAACTGTTATAGCTGCAAAGGGTGGGCTGACGTCATATTAAACCCTATGGATTACCAATGGGATGTCACTTAAGTTCATATGCGTCTAAAGGGCGAATGAGCGAATACTTTTGGCAATATAGTGTATGTCAGAGTAAGAAACTTTGCACAGCAGTCTCATGCACATCTTAGCTTGTATTGTTTTGAAAATTGTAGGTGTGTCTGTGCACAAGGACATTAGCAAATTAAATTAGGGAACAGATTCTAGTCCATTTACAATGTTACATAACAATGTGTTGAAAGAAAACTAAACTTCTTTAACTGGTGTAAGCAAATGCACAAATTGTAGAATGCAGCAATGGCCTTTCAAAAGGCAGTTGTTACTTCGTTTATTACAGGTGGCCTCACTTGATGTTTACAGACTTTAGTAGTCGTCTTGATTGCGTTCTAGCGGAGGCATGTAGTAGCTTTTGAAACGGTACTCCTCCTTGGGCTTTTCAGATGAGGACAGAAAAAGACATTTACATGACAAATACAAAATCAGACCTGACTGCTGTAATTCATTCTGAAAGGTGCGGTAAGTGATTTCTGAGAAACTGTTGAAAACTAAAAAAAAACACCAAGACAAACAATTTTGTGAATATTTGCTATATGTCAAAAATTGTTTCCACAGTCCTGGCTGTGAAAAGAGGAAAAAAGGAAGTAGTCTGGACCAATCCACACAACACCATCACACTATTGTACCCAATGATGGGTGTGTGCGCCAGTTGTTAGTCATTGCCTGTATTGCATAGCATGTTTGCTATGTTTACGGTGGAGCAATGAAGTGAGGGGTGTTTGTTGAGTGTTGACTTTAAATATCAATAGCATTTGTCAAAAATCGCTTACTGCACCTTTAACACATCTACATACGTAACTAAATCACATCAGACGGATTAAACAAAAACTGTCTAGATATGTTAAGTGATTACTTTAGTCAGACGTGAGTGGCACTTTTTGGAGATGGCGGGCAGAGAGCCGCGGTGTGAAATGGTCAGAGTTGGGAAAGTGGACACTGGGTAGGGGATTTTTGGAGTTTGGACCACAACGTTAAGTTTTGGAAGCTCCAAAGGAAAATGAGAGCCATTTCGTCTACTAAGAGGGTCACTGCTGTGCTTCAGATGCTGCAGAAAAGAATTTGATTAATAATGTTCTTTTAAAGATGAAAACATCCTCATATTTAAATATTAACACATCAGAACTTAAAGTGTATGGTAGGGTACCTGTCTTCTGCCATGTCGTGCGATTCTCCACAGCTGATCGACAGATGGCGACATCCTGCTGGACTCTCCCTCCACAGCTCCAAACACCTTTCGCAGACTTTCTGCTTTTCTTTCTGCCATTCTACGAGAGATAATGCAAAGCAAAGAACTGCAACACATTAGCAGTTGGGTGTTTTCGATGGAAGAGGACAAAATCAGACAAAATCTTCTACCCTTCTCAAGATTGTTTGGTGTTTGTTTTGTCTGTTTGTTGCAGCTTACCGCTGTTCTCTAAAGCACGGGTGCTGCAGTGCTGCGCGGGCGCTGATACGTTCCTCCGGGTCATAGATCAACATCTGGTGCAGCACAGACAGTGTGGCTGCAGAACAGTGAGGAATAAGCTGAGAAATTCCACAGCCTTTGCGAGGTGGGAAATCAAAGCGCATTGCACGAGACCTTCAAAAAGATCAACCAAAAAACAAATCACAGGATTGTAAACAAACCCAACAAAACAGCCTCCAATCATGTTTATGCTTCTACTTGGCTATTATGATGTTGTATGGGAATCATTTTCATTAGCAGAAGTTATAATGTAGTATCTAGTAATTGGAAATACTGGCCAGTTTACACCTGTTATTACAATGATCTAGTCACAAGTAGTCAGGGCTAAATACATGTGTGATTGGACTACCTGCAATACAAATTAATACCAAATGTAAAGAGGCCAATTGCTCTATGTGTGAGACATATGGATTGATTGTGTGAAATGGATTGAGTCTCACTGTTTAAACTTCTGCAGCAGTGTGTTGTCTGGTGTTCCCAGAACGTCATGGATTTTGTTCACCTGGTCCAACTCATTCAGCCCAGGGAACAGAGGACTCAGACTGTAAGACATGACTGGAAATGACAGATCAGAGTACAATGACAAGGACAATAAAAACACCTCTGATGTTCAAATACCTGAGGATTTCAAAAAATACACATCCAGCACTCCAGATGTCCATTTTCTCTGAGTAGTGGCCATCTGTGAGCAAACATTCAGGCGCTCTGTACCAGCGTGTGGAGATGTATTCTGTGTGAGGAGGTTTTGAGTAGATGCTTCTGCAGGAACCAAAATCTGCCAGCTTAACCACATCATTCTATAAACAAAAGACATCAAATATTGTGAATAAAAGTAATGTTCTTCATTCAGTTTCATTCAGATGCAACATTTATTTAACATTTAACTTACTTTGATCAAGATGTTTTCTGGCTTCACATCTCTGTGGAATATTCCATTGCTGAGAAAACAAATTGAACAGATGCACAAAAATAAACAACTTAAATGGCGTAATGTCACACGCTGTAGATGCAAATGAGGGTGTAAGCGTTTATGTTAGACTCACCTGTGCATGTGATCTAGAGACCTGCACAACTGATACATGTAGTGTTTGACTTTACCCAGAGGTAAAGGACACTGTCGCCCTGCAAAATATAAAAAAATATAAAAATCATTTTATTTTAAATTATTTTGAGTCATCTTGAGGCCCCCTCAACAAACATTCTGACCCCCTGGTCACAAACACATATTGTTTTTATCATCTTAATGTTTGATTCAGACCACTGTTAGGGTGAAATAAACACACAATACCTTTAATAAATTCATATATGTTCATTTCCATAAGTTCACATATCAGTGACACAGTTCCAGAGTCCTTATCACTATAAAACAAGAGTCTCTGATCAGTTCAACCTGTCACACTTTAGCAGACTTAAAAATTTATAAACATATTCAAAAATACATTTACATATATAGTGTGAATCAGTTTTGAAATACTCACTAAATGAGCTCATGAAGCTGGAGGATGTTGAGATGTGGACTAAGTCTCTTCATTGCTTGAACTTCTCTGAGACTGTGTGCCTGATCCACACTTACAATGATTCATATCATTAATATTAATAATCATAAAACACTGTTTATTATATTTGTTAATCATCAAAAACCATATCAGTATGAAGATTAGCAGAAACCCTTAACAAAATGAACCATGGTTTTATTATATTTATTAAGCGCAGTAACCATGTTTTTTGGCACATTGATTACCAGTTATATAACCACAGTTTTACTACAAATACCATGGTCAAACTATGGTTGCTGTAGCAAAACATTGGTTAGTTTGTGGCTACCATGGTTTAACTATAGAATGTAGTAAAATTATGGTTAATTTTAGTAAGGCAACACATGAACGCATGAGGTTTGGTTCCTTGTCACTGTCGCCTTGTTGGCTGATGGGAGACTGCTGACATCTAACTTAGCCTAGGGCTTTGTAAATTGTAAATGTCTAATATTTTATTGTATATATTTTATGTATGTATGCTGCTTTTGCATGTTGTGTAGTTCATGGTACTATTGCAAATGCCTTATAGCCCTGTCCCATAAGATGTCTATTATATGCCATCCCTATGTTGCTCCTATTTTGCTCAACAATTTTGTGGCTTTATCGGTTCAGTCAGCTCTTTGTTCGTAAACATACTATAGGCCTAGTATACCTATTTAGTCTTATACATCCCACACATATTATTTGCAATAATACCATTAACATGTCCTACATTTGTTCTGTGTTTTATTATTATTCTTTGTTTTTTATGTAAAGCTGCTTTGAAGCAATGTAACATTGTAAAAAGCGCCATATAAATAAAATTGACTTGAATGAACGCGTAAGATCATTAAATAGCTTATTGTCATTTCAGAATTATTTTAAAAGCACATTTACATATGCACCGCAAACAGTTTACCCCTGTGGGATATAAGGGGTTAAACATTTGACCTCTGTGTGACCACAAGTTCATGTTCAAGGTCTGCTGACGTCACACCTCTGGATGGTCTGCTTCATGGTTTTACAGGCGTAATATTTCCCGTCCTTCAAACTCTGAACCTTCATCACCTCGGAGAAAGTTCCCTCTCCGATCTTCTTGATAATTGTATAATCTACAACGACAAATAAAAATGAAACATGAGCAAAAACGACCAAATAAAACATTTAACGTGTCGGTGTGACTCACGGTTCATTCCAGACAACCGCACCGCATCTCAGAAACACTGATCTTTCCTTATGTGTTAAATAAATAAACATAAGGCTTTAGGTCCAGTCGTGTATTAATTGCACAAAGATTTATTTAATACATTAAACTGATCGGAGAACTTACGCTCGAGTCACGCAGCCAGCAGTCGCCATGGCAACGGCGCGCGATTGAACTCTGACCTGCAGCCAGAGGCCAACATCCTGCTGGCTGTTCACACTGATCGCAGTTTTAATCATGAACAAATCAACCGATATTATTAATGTATGAATATTAACATATGATTCTCACCTCTGCTTGTCAGATGATTCCTGCGCTCCATCGCTCGCTCAGTCCGCTCACGTGAATGTTTTAATCTGATGGTGTTTTACAATCTCACTTTATTGCCACACATTTAATTTGTCTTTTAAATGCGTCTGAAAAGCGTTGTAGAGTCGAATTAATAGCGAATAAACTGCCCGTTTGATAAACAATCATTTTATAACAGTTTATATTGGCCGATATTGAGCTGTAGCTTATTGCGTCGCATTTATAAATGTGTTAGATTATGATTATCAATGATTGATTATTATTATGATTTTAAAGGTCTTTGTCTTTGATTTTTTTAATGGTCCTACAATAGTATTTTATTTTGCTCTCCGCTCCAGTAAAAACACCAACAGGCCACCATACGCAGACAGAAGCGCATGCGCACAGTTATTCAGCGCAGAGACTTCTCGTGTGTCATATGTTTGGACTTCATAAGTGTTTATTACTATCATTACTTATCATTAACGATCAATAATGAAGAGCAGGTTTAACACAGTGGACATCAGGGCCGTGATTGCAGAAATCAGTGCCAGGTAAGAGCTGGTCTTTTTTAATATAAATGGGCAGTAATGAAGTGTGCGATTTCTGTTATTATAAATGAGTTGTTAACGATTGTGTGATTGTTTGTACAGTTGTGTCGGGATGAGAGTAAACAACATCTATGACATCGATAATAAAACATACCTGATCAAACTGCAAAAGTGAGTGACTCAGCACACACACACACACACACACACACACACACACACACACACGCGCGTAATGTGTAAAGGTGTGGAAGAAATGTGTGCTGTTATAATAGGAATTGTGTGTTTTCAGGCCAGACACTAAAGCTGTCCTGTTGATCGAGTCTGGTATCAGAGTTCACTGCACAGAATTTGACTGGCCCAAGAATGTCATGCCATCTGGATTTGCTATGAAAGTAAAGATTAAATCTGAACAGTATTATTCTATGAGATCTTGAAAATGTTCTGATTTACCCGAGGACTTTTGTCATTTCCTCAGTGTCGAAAGCATTTAAAGTCGAGGAGGCTGGTGCACGTGAAGCAGCTTGGTGCGGACAGAATTGTGGACATTCAGTTTGGATCAGATGAGGCTGCATATCATCTAGTTCTGGAGCTGTATGATCGTGTAAGAACTTTATCAACAAACTCATTCAGATTTGTAATACATTTGCAACATTATTCCTGTGGAGGATGTACTGTTCATGTGTTTTTTTGTTCTCAGGGTAACATTATTCTGACCGACCATGAGTTCACCATCTTAAATCTGCTTCGGTTCCGCACAGCAGAGGCTGAGGATGTGAAGATTGCTGTGAGGGAGAGGTATCCAGTAGAGAAGGCCAGACCCGCAGAGTCCCTTATCCATCTTGAGAGGTAGGCGCATCATTTATTATCTGTTGCCTGTTTGTTTGTGTTTGACTCTAGGAATGTTCAAGATGTTATTTTTCCTCTTAGACTTACTGAGATCTTGTCTAAATCTCAGAATGGAGAACAAGTGAAAAGAATTCTGAATCCTCACCTTCGTATGTTACCTGTCATATTATTATTATCTGTTATATCATTTTTTCCAAACCTTCACCATGTAACCAGTCTGTATTGATATGTGACTGTGTGTTTGTGCAGCGTATGGAGGAACTCTGATTGAACACAGTCTTATGGCTGTTGGACTGCCAGGACTCATTAAAGTCGACAGCCAGTTTGATGTCACTCAGGGTAAAAATCGTCTGGGTTCATGAAAACAAATAATACAGCTTTCAAAGAAATACAGCTTTCCTGTAGCTCAGTGGTTAGAGCATGGCGTTAACAACGCCAAGGTCATGGGTTCGATCCCAGGGATTGCACATATTCAATGTATAGTGATCAATGTGTAGTATAATGCAATGTAAGTCGCTTTGGATAAAAGCGTCTGCCAAATGCCTAAATGTAAATGTAAAATAACAGTTATTTGTTAGTTAATAGTGTGTCATTATAAACAAAAATCAAATTAGGTTTTTGTCAAATTACAGAAACTCCAAAAATCCTGGAGGCATTGCTGATTGCTGAAGATTATATGGAGAAAACCGCTAACTTCAGTGGAAAGGTGGACCAGCGTTATGAATGATCCAGAATATTTTCTCTTTTTTTTCACAACTGTCTGAATGATTGTACATTTTGATGTCTCCACTTTAAGGGCTACATTATACAAAAAAGTGAAAAGAAGCGAAGCCTGTGTTGCGACAAACAAGAGGAAGAGTTTCTCACGTATGGTGCATTTAGTTACTCACATTTCTCTCCGGTCATGTTGGAACTTGACATGCAGCATCCGATCCCGCACAGACCGACTGAGGGATAGCTTTGTCCCTACGGCTATCAGGCTAATGAACAATCAGAGTCATTACACCTGACAGCACTGCACTTTATTACCTATCACTGGACTTATGCACACATTACATACATAGATGCAAATACATATGTTTATCTTGCACTACATTCCTTTGCACTATGTGCTGCTCTCCCCAATCTCCCTTTGCACAATTTCATGTAAAATACCTCTTTTGCACATCACTTTAATTTGTAAACATGTCTGAGTATGTATGTATGTATGTATGTTTATATTGCACATTGTCTCTGTACAAACCTGTCTAACCTGTCTACCTGTTTAAATGTTAATTGTATCTGCACTGTGTGGAGCACGCTTCTAAGAATTTCACTCACCTAGGCACAAGTGCTGTGGTGATGTGACAATAAAAGTGATTTGATTTGATTTCTGAGTACTATCAGTCGTTTCTGTAGATGTAACATTTCCAGTTTGCTCTCTTTTATTATGCTCTGTATCAGCTATTGTATTGTTCAAGTTAGTGTTATGCAGAACATTGTCTTGGTCATCTGTTTCTGTATCAGTTACTGCAGTATTCAAATCATCATCTCGCTGAACTTCAGTAACAACCTCATTCCCTGCACTTTCCATTATAACACATGGTTCATCATCGCCATCAACAGGGACAACTGGAGTTTCAGGCATCACATCCGAAAAGGTAGTGAGTTTTTTAGTATGTGGGTTCCCATTAAGATCCTCTGGCACCACTACAGATTCCTCAGTCAACACACAATGGTCGATAGGTGGCTCATCTCGAAGCTGAGAGGTTAACGGCAGATCTGATGTTTCTGTGGATGTTGATGTCTTTGGGATGTCATAAGTTTGGACCAACCTCTCTTCTGGAACAACAGGTGGCTGGATAGAGTAGAACTGAAAATCATTCTCTGAGTCAGAGCCATCCTCATGGGGCTGAGGTGGACTACGTCTAGTTCGTGGCCTTTGGACCTTGGGCTTATACTGTTCAAATTCCTCTGGCTCACATAAGTCACCGCAAGGGAGCAGTAGGTCTCTATGTAGAGTTCTGAGGGGCCCGTCTCCATCTATAGGCTGTACGGTGTACACAGGCAAATCTCCCATCTTCTTCAGAACTTTATAGACACTGGACTCCCACTTATCGGCGAGCTTGTGTTTGTTCCGCAAACAAACATTTCTCACCAGCACCTGATCGCCTTCCTCCAGCGTTGACTCTCTCACAGTTTTGTCAAAGTGCCGCTTGTTTCGTTCAGCCACCTTCTGAGAATTCCTATTAGCAATCTGGTAGCTTTCTTCAAGTCGAGCTTTCAGATTCTTCACATATTGAGAATGTTATTTAGGAGCACCATTCCTGACAGGCAAGCAGAACGCAATGTCTACTGGAAGTCTAGGTTGGCGCCCGAACAATAACTCATAGGGGCTGAACCCAGTAACCTCATTCTTGGTACAATTGTAGGCATGAGTTAGGGGCTTTACATAGTCACGCCAGTGACTTTTCTTCTTGTCACTAAGGGTGCCCAACATACCAAGAAGGGCCTGATTAAAACGCTCCACCGGGTTTTCCTCGGGTGATAGGGACTGGTGCGCACTTTTGTGATACCCACCAAAACACAAAGTTCTTTAATAAGCTCTGACTCGAAATCCCTACCCTGATCACTAAGTATGGGCTCTGGAAACCCGTAATGCACAAAATATTGCTCCCATAGTGACTTTGCGACCGTACAAGCTTTTTGATCTTTCGTTGGAATCGCTACAGCATATTTGGTAAAATGATCGGTAATGATATCTTTAGTGTTGTGACTATTGGGTTCCAAAGAAAGATAATCCATGCATACTAGTTCCATAGGGCGAGATGTTTGGATATTAACAAGAGGTGCTGGCTTTTCTGGTGGTGTTTTTCTGCGGAAACAACGTCCACATGTCTTTATCTTGCTTTCTACATCTACGGCCATTTTAGGCCAGTAGAATCTTGACTGAACTATATCTAGAGTTCTCTCCAGACCCATGTGTCCCATATCATCATGGAGGCACTGGAGACAGACGAGTTCTATAAAGAAGACCATTTTTCAATTCCAGCCGTTTCCATTCCTTAAGCAGAAGCTTAAGCTCCAAAGACTCCGAGCCGAGGCTGGGGTTAGCTTTTTCTTCAGACTTCAGAATTTTGACAACAGGACCGATGAGGTCAGATCTCTGATGATGTTGAAGCTCTGCCTCTGTGTAGGTGGGTATGGTGGGAAACCCTAGTCCTGCGTCTTCATATTCATGGGGCACAGAATCTGCATGAAGGGCAAGGGATTCCACTAAGGTAATGGAAGGCAAGTTGTTATCAGCCTCATGCAAAAGATGACGGTGGTACAAGGCACAAACGGTGGCGGATGGTACGTCTTGCTGATCAAGAGATGAAGACAAATGGCAAGAGGCAAATAGTTTCATTCTCTCTTTTTCTTCTAAGGAAACATGATCATTCTCCAAAGTGCTGTGAGGCCGCCGGAAAAGGCCATCAGCGTCCTGGTTGCACTTTCCGGCAAGATACGTAATGTTAAAATCGAACGTAGAGAGTGCCGCCAACCAGCGGTAACTAGCAGCATCCAGTTTCGCAGACTTCAACAGGTACGTCAATGGATTGTAAAGGTGTTTCCGTATAAATAGTCTTGAAATTGTTCGACAATGGACCACTTTAAAGCGAGGAATTCCAGCTTGTGAGCTCGATATCGCTTCTCGCTGGGTAAGAGCTTTCTGCTTGCACAAGCGATGACTCGCATATCCCCATCTTGTTCTTGGTAGAGGGCGGCCCCTAAACCAGAAGTACTGGCATCTGTGTGAAGGACATACAGACGTTTTGGATCTGCAAATCCAAGCACAGGTGACGATGTTAGTCTCTCTATAACAGTCTCAAAAGCTCTTTGGCAAGCAGGCGTCCATCGATCGGCAAAAGGCTCTTTGACACTGAAGTACTCCTTTGGGCAGGATGGTGCCCTTTTGCCCTTCTTGTAAGGTGGATAGCCTTTTGTGAGGTCATTTAAAGGTTTTACTATTCTTGAAAAGTCCTTCACAAATCGGCGATAATATCCTGCAAAGCCTAGAAATGACTTCAGGTCTTTAAGAGTTTGTGGTCTAGGCCATGTGCGGAGAGCGCTGACCTTCTCAGAATCAGTCTCCACTCCTTTATTGGAAACTATGTGGCCTAAATAGCGCACAGAAGTTTGGAAGAAACGACATTTGGATGGAGAAAGTTTCAAGCCATACTCTCTCAACTGCTGACGTACATGTAGTAGCCTAGCTTTGTGTTCTTCCAATGTGCTTGAGAAAACTATTACATCATCTAAAAATACTAGCACTTCCTTGAGATTGAGACTGCCCATACACTTCTCCATTAACCTTTGGAAGGTGCTAGGAGCATTTGTGATGCCCTGGGGCATACGATTAAACTCATAAAACCCCAAAGGGCACACGAAAGCAGTCTTGGCCTTATCACACTCTTCCATTTTGATCTGGTAATAACCAGACTTAAGATCCATTACCGAAAACCACCTGGAACCGGCAAGCGTGGAGAAAGCTTCTTCAAGGTTGGGAAGTGCATAAGCATCTCGAATCGTCACTGTGTTTAGTTTCCTATAATCAATACAAAGTCGGATGTCCCCATTCTTCTTCCGAATAACTACAATCGGAGAAGAGTAAGGTGACTCCGATTCACAAATCACACCAGCTTGAAGGAGGGCCTGCAGATGTTTTCTCACTGCTTCATAGTCATTAGGGTGAATGGGGCGGGACTTCTGCTTAAAGGGTGTCTGATCTTTTAACTTAATATGATGTCCACTTTAGATGTATGCCAAAAATCAAGATCATGCTGGGCAAAAACGTCAGCATAAGTAGTCAAACTCTGAGTTACCCTATCTTTCCACTCTTTTGAGAGAGGAGAATCACTGAAATCAATTGTTAAACTGGACTTGTCATCCTCATGAACTGGCTGAGAAGAGACGGCACAACATTTCACCGAAGCAGCATCTTCCCTTAAGGCAGAGGAATTATCTTAGGAGTGTAGAGTTCAGCAATAATACAATGTGCGGGTAAGGTTATGTTATGCTCTGATTCATTTCTAACCCACACAGATAGCCTGTAAGGATTCTGCTTGGGCAGAGCCACAAGACAAAACTCCACGAAGACTCCTCCAGGTAAGGTGGACATTACTGGCTGTTCGATAACAGCAAAATCGTTGGCCGTGTTGGCCTTAACGTACCCTTTAAGAAGGACTCTTCCTTGAGCAGGTATCACATTCTGGGCTTTGCCTTTCAAAGTCAACAAGCCAATTCTCCCAGTTGAGCTAACCTCCTTCCTCAGCCTCAGTGTCTTCAAGATCTGTCTATAGCCATAAACAGGAGATAAGTCATTAGGCCTTCTCCCGTGACAATGTTCATCATATAAGACATCCAAAGCATTTTTTCCAATCAGTACGGGTATGTCGCTGCTACTGCGCAGATCCGGAATTACTAATGCTAGGGTGGAAATTTCAGGTTCTGTTTCTACAAGGGTTTTTGGAAACTTCAGGCTGATAGGCACATAACCCAAGTATGGAACATTTTGCCCATTTGCACCTTCAACATCGAGGCTGTCAAAAGATTGAATGGGGTGCTCCGACAAATGGTTCTCATAAAAGGAAGCTGAAACAGTGGTCACTTGAGACCCAGTGTCCAGGACACAATTACAGTTCACTCCTGACACCATGACATTAGCTGTATATTGTTGACCAATAAGTCCTTTAGGGAATTGGGGTTGATTCTCTGTTCTGTGTGACTGGACAGATACTTTTGTAAGAGATTTTCCTTGGGGACATTTAGGTCTCCCTTCAGTCCCTGACAGTCCCGCATCAGGAACTAATTTCAGTTTAAATGTTGTTCATGTTGTTCGTCCCAGACCTGCTGCTTTTGTTTAAACTCCTTACATTTCTTCTCAACAAGTTCAGGATTTGAGTCATTGCTGCAGGAGGGCGCAATGTGCCCATCCTCACCGCACTTGAAGCAGTATCCTGGTGCTTTGGCTTTAGGAAAGCCTAGATGCTGTTTGATCCGGCTGGATTTAGCAGCCTGGCGGTCCTCCTCTGTACGCAACCAAAGAAGCAACTCTGAAAACAAAGGTGGATCCTTCTTCTTCTGCTCAAGACTGGTGATTAAGGCATTATTCCAGCAGCCTCTACAAAACTGCTTAAGTAACTGGCGTTCAGACTCACTGGCCAAAATGCCACCTCTTTTCACCACTTTACTTAAGACTGTCTGCAGTCGTTGCAAGTAACTAAAAGGTTTCTCGCCTGAATTCTGGTTGGTGTTCAAGAAACGTGCAAAAAGCTCATCTCCATCATCAACAGTATCATATGCTGAGTCAAGAAGGCGTAAGTAGTCATGAGGAGAGGCTTGTGGCCCAAGATGCTTCACAATGTGGGCAGCAGGTGGAAGAAGGCTTTCAACTATCTTTCGAACTGTGTGCTTTTCAGACACAACAGCGTCTGTAAGAAGGAACTCGACATTGTTGCGCCATGTGTCATAGTCAGACTCAGAAGGTGGACAGGGAAGTTTTCCGGAGAAGGACCTTAGCTTAACACGATCTTGAAACTGAGGAGAGCAGGCACTGTTTTTGATAACATGCTCAACCACTACTTTCTGGACCTCAGGAGTGGTGAGCTCTTCAGGACCTAATCGAAAGGTCTGTGTCTTGTGCAAGGCTGTCGTCTCTGCATTAACAGTGATTGGACGTAAATCAAGGTTATGTAAGTGGGGCAATTCAGTGTCTCTTTGCGAGAGGAGTTGAGCGTCAAGAGCTGGTGGTTCAACTTGGGCTTCATCATTAGAGGCCTGTGAGTTCTGGTTGACAACCGCCACATCTGGCTCAGGTGTGAGCTTAGTTATAGTAGATTTCTGAATTTTAGCCAGCTCATCCAACAACAGTTTCTCATAGTCTGTGCCACTTAGTTTAGCAATACCCTGCAGTTCAGCTAAGTAAGTGTGGGTTAAGTTAGAACTTTTGTCAGCAGCGTATAGCTCAGAGAGAAGCTGCAGTTGGTGGATAACATCTGAATTACTGCTGGGTATCTTGCGGGGCAATGTATCATGCAGAAACTGAATTGGTGCACCTGATGTAAATTCTACGATGGCTGTGTCTTTAAACTGAGGTTCATCACTAGTTATCTTAATTGTTCTACTGATAGAACCAAGTGTCCCTAAATACTCAAAAATATCGTTGTCTTCCTCACCCCCAGTCAACCCACCCACTAAGAGTGAATTGGGTACCTTAACATTTTCGGACTGAATTACATCCATCCTGTACTTCTTATTAGCACAAATTATTTCACAATATGTAGTGATCAGTATTTTTTTAGATAAGATGCAATAAGCAGTTAATTGTTCAACTTCCAATTGAACATAAGCTCAAAATCTCCTGGCTGGCTAGCTCGCCACTTTTTGTGTAGCGCCTTTAGTCCTAGATCATTGATATAAGCACTAACATCTACCTAGGCTCGAACCGGGGTGGTTTAAAGGAGAGGGAGTCAGTTGAACAATTAAACAGTTTATTGCCACACAATAGCAATGAAAAGACACAGTCTTAACTGGGTGTATAAACAATGAAATAAAACGAAGAGCTCTTCAAAATAAAAATAACAAATCAACAAAATCCAGTTTAATTTCAGTTCTTTGTCCTGGTGTGAGTTGGTCTGAGTCCAAAGAACAGCTCTTTATGCCAGTGTGTGCATAGATTCCATAAAAACGATTAGTTCATGGAAGAAATGTATGAACTACGACACATCTCGAAGCCAGACACTGAAAAATTAATTCATGCATTCATGACATCAAGACTTGATTATTGCAACGCCCTACTTGATGGCTGCCCTGCAAGATTAATCC
>JAZGTI010009161.1:0-19209 GCA_036877585.1 Botia kubotai | reverse complement strand
TAGATAGATAGATAGATAGATAGATAGATAGATAGATAGATAGAACAGACAGAGATAGAGATAATACAGCCTTAAAACAGCATGTTCAAAACTAAAAGTGACTGAGCTAAAGGCCTTATAACAACTTCTGCCATACTGTCCTGAAAGAAACATACCAGCAGTTCTTCTGTAGCTTCTCCTCCAACAACACTGCAGATATCACCAAAGTTGGCTGCACAGACCTGCCAAACAGAAATACAGAGACACCTTCAGTCAATGTGATTCCACAATCCTGTGAGCTCATAATTCTGAGCCAATCAGAAACACTCACCTTGCGTACATGAAACATGCGACAGTCGCAGCTCATTTCGCAGAAGCGCGGCAGAAACAGACGCTCTGTGATGTCCTTCCCCACCATCGGTGCCATTTTACAAATGATCTGAAATCAGAGCCAGAAAAATCTCTCA
Source organism: Botia kubotai (assembly GCA_036877585.1). Taxonomy (NCBI): domain Eukaryota; kingdom Metazoa; phylum Chordata; class Actinopteri; order Cypriniformes; family Botiidae; genus Botia; species Botia kubotai. The sequence goes on along the minus strand of JAZGTI010009161.1, from coordinate 18,763 downwards.
AACACTTGTTACTTTCTGAACCACAAATCACATCTTCATCATTTAAAAAAACACAACTAAAGGGGAACTGAAGATCTTTAGCAGATCTCACCGCCATGGCCTCAGTTTTAACATCATCATTGCTGTTGGGAGCTGTGAGGTCCACCAACACAGGACACACTAGGTTCTCCACGTCTCCTCGATCTATCAACTCCTGCTCAAGGAGAACCAGCAGTGCAGCTTGACTGGTCTTACGAACCTTTCAGCAGGAAACATAGTTAGGATCACGTGAAACTCCTCTGAAGATCTTTGGAAGGATCTTACACTTACCAGGTTATTCTGGTCAGCTAGGTATCTCACCACGACGGGTAAGAGGTACTTTGAGAAAGCGAATGGAATGGAAGGTCTGTTCTCCTGACAGAATATTGCAATGTGAGGGATCTGTTCCATAAGCTCTGCTCGAACCGTTGGCTCTAAAAACACAATTTAATAAAATCATAATAACCACAACATGAAAACTTCCAAAGTTTCCTGTGTTTTTCCTGCATGTCAGTGTACAGCAAAGCTTTCTAGAGTTCATGACACACCGCTCCAGACAGAACAGGAAGTTCAAACATGATGCTGCTGTGTGTTCTTTTATACCAACTACAGAACACAAGCTCTGAAAACAAGAACTCTGTACCTGCATCATCAGCCAGTCTGTGAATCCTCTCCAGCACAGACACACATTCTCTGTCATCCTCACTGATCGCTCGGAGTGTGTCCAAAATACTGCGGGCCACCATCTGTCTGTAACACAGCACACAAACACACACACATCAGCAGTGAGCAGAGAATATCTGCAGCTCTCTGTCTGAGGAACCTGCTCACTCTGAGTCTGACTGACATCATTTCCTGTGTGTGTGTAAAACTGCCCTGATCTTTCCAGGTTCAGTCTGTGTAAAAAGGTAATTCATACACTGCAGCTGAAGGACATGAGCTTCAGAAGAACAGTGTTTTTGTTGCCCTCACCTGTTGAAGACGTTCTCACTGCTGATGTATTTATCAAGTCTCCCCAGAGGAGTCAACATCTCATCCTGAGACACAAAATCCAGAGCGGAGGGGATAATTATGGCATCAGACTCCAAGCTGTATCCATCCACACCAACTGGCAAGAAGTTGAGACCCAGTGAACAAAACACAAACCACTTACATTTTACATTTAGTCATTTAGCTGACGCTTTTATCCAAAGCGACTTACAGATGAGGACAAGGAAGCAACTTCAAGAACAAACCACAACACAACAAGCCACTCGTGCCATCCGGAAAATGTCACAGCATCAGCTCACAGTTGATAAATAACTGATCGAGTTCTGCTTCTGTCTGTCTGTCTGCTGTCTGATACACCTGCCAGATTCCTCCATCAGTTTACAGCTGTGTGACATGTGACATAATCACACTCGCATTTACTTACGCTGAGGAAACATGGCCGTCCCATTGAGTTCACTTTTTTAACATTACAACAGTCCATACAAGTACATGCCTCAAATACAAACACAGACAGGATACATAAAAACAATATAAACACAGTTACTATATATAGATGTTGGACAGCTGTGATTAACTCTATAAGTGTGTATCAAAGCAATGCATACTAACACACTGATCAAAACAACTCCAATATTCAATAACCTCTGACTTGAGATAAGAATGTCAAAGATTTATGATATTACATTTAGGCATTTGGCAGATGCTTTTATCCAAAGCGACTTACATTGCATTATACTACACATTGATCACTATACATTGAGTATGTGCAATCCCTGGGATCGAACCACTGAGCTACAGGAAAGCTTCTGAGATATTACAGTATCTCAGAAGAACTGACTCAAACCCTGCTGTACTCAGGCATGTACCAAACTACCATAGCTGGTACCAGTGATTTGTGTACGGGTCATGTGATCTGATTGCAAGATTGTATACATCACAGATTGTATACAGAGAGCTCTCACACACACACACACACACACACGCGCGCGCGCGCTTGAGACTCACATCCGTTCGTGTCCTCCGGTGTGTCCTGCAGCAAACAGAGATCTGTGGAAACACACAATCATGGTGTGTTATCGTCTGTGGGTTTAGTTTGAAGGTGTGTGTGCGTGTGTGTGTGTGTGTGTGTGTGTGTGTGTGTGGCGCTGCACACCCGCCATCTTGCGTTGTTCCTACATTTAACCGCTTCTTTGCTGATGACCAACAACACAAAACTAAACAAAAACACACAAACACGCGCCACTAAACATCGCTCGAGCACTGCATCCGGGCTCGCGCACGTATCCCTTTATCACACGCACGCAATATACCGCCTCTGGAGCGTGCTCGCACTGGAAGTCTGCGCTTGCGCAGTGGTCGTCGGTGAACAAAGGCAATACATTTATTGATTATAAGCAAAGCCGCTTAAGGACAAGCCAGAAACATTAACGTAAAAACCTGTAACGCCGCGGGGAACCAGAGGCTGATTTTTAAAGGATGTCAGTGGAGGAGTATTGTAATATGGTTTAATAAAAATAAAACGTGATCTTTCTACGACTTGTTTAAACAAGTACATTATATTTTAATTGTAATGACTATTATATCTGCTGTGTACACTTGCTTTTTTGCATTTTGGAGACACTTTAATCCAAAGCGATTTACAGTACATTCAAGTTACACTTATTCAATCTCTGTTATAGGATAAAAAACTGAAAAAACAAAGAAATTGATTTACTTCCCCTAACAAAAATTGTAATAGCAGTATCACAATATTCATGAAATATTTTTCTTTAAAGTTTCAGAATTATATCTTATTATTGTGTGGAAAGTATTTGCCATTAACAGCGTAGCAGATCGGGCACTAAACCTGTGAAAAAACAATACACAATTTTCCCGTTGAACCAGTTTCTGCGCGTTTAGTTGTTGTCTATTATGACGTGTAACCTGCTGGTTATCACACGTATATAATAATATTAAAATCGTATATTAGCAAGATCCAGTAGCTGTTCTCCCGCTTAAATTAATTGACTTGTGGCGCCGTGCTCGCAGCCGCTTTTGCCTGCCGCACGTGGGCACGCTGCGCGGGTGTGTGAAGGTGAGTGAGTGAGTGAGTGTGTGTGCGCGCCCGTCGTGGCCGGGGCTCTTAAGCAACACGCGAGTGTGTCTCGTTTAAAGGCTGTCATGTCCAAACTGGAGCAGGTTCTGATCCTCGACCCGCCAGGCGATCTCCGCTTTAGAGGTAAACGCCTCTGACGCCCGGGCGTCAATCACCAACATCCAGCCAAATTGGCGCTGTCGGCTCCGCGGAGGCCTGCGATACTTTTCGGTCTGCGTTTCAGCGCGAGTCCCGGGGATGTGCAGGCCTCTGGGGGAAACGCGCCGAAGTTTGTTTATTGACGGATGTAATAATGTAAATGTCATGCAGCTGTATTAATCTTTAAATGAGATGAGAAGTGTGTTATTCACCAGTGTGTCCTATGTCTGTGTCTAGTGTCCTAATAATACAAACTCATTCATTCGTCTAACGTCATTATTGCTGGTGTATTATGTACAAAGAAATGTCAGAGAAAGAGGCTTTACATGTGTTTATATCTGACGTTTATCCAAAAATGGCGTTTGAACACACCCTTTACGAAAAGCTAATGTAGATTTTATTAAATAATTTAATATTATGTCATGATCAGTTCCGATAATGAATACTTTGTTACAGTGTGTTAAGTATGTTGTTGAAACGCGTATGTACAAATAGCTGTTGAAGTTTGCAGTTACACAGGCTCATGACTATACTGGATATAGTGGTCCAGTTTTGTGTATTAGGGTGTGAATGTGTGATGAAGGTCGTGAAGCATGATGTTGATCCGTTTATGAATCAATCTCACTGATTTGTTTTTATTTCAGTCACCTGCTGTTTGTTGATAGTGATGTAACAGGCAGGATGGTTGGTTCAGTGCTGTAAGGATCAGAAAGAGGCTTTCATGTTTTGCATAATTTATAAATAACATGTCTGTTTTAACAAAGCAATGATCCGACCTGTCTGAGGGCATTTACATGTGAACAGAATTAAACCAGACCTTCCTTGTACTAGATTTAACTAAGGTCAAAAAAGCTGCTAAAATGCATCATTTTGTAATCAGCAGAGCTGAACAGAGAGGTTTGGGAATGTCTACACCCCATTAGAAAGTGTTTCCACTCAGTATAAATGTCTGACTCTTCATCCTACAGTGAGTGTTTTCAGTCATTGTTTTCTTTGTTGTTCTTTCATTAAACACTTGGTTTGTTTGTGTGTCTGTGAAGGACCATTCACAGATGTGGTGACCACCAACCTGAAGTTGAAAAACCCATCTGACAGAAGAGTATGTTTCAAAGTGAAGACCACAGCGCCTCGCCGCTACTGCGTGCGGCCCAACAGCGGAGTCGTTGATCCAGGCGCGGCGGTCACTGTCTCAGGTGAGTCTTGCTCTGAACATCTGACCATCCTGATGCTGTTAGAGGTTTGTCACTGAGCGCATTGTGTGTTTCTCAGTTATGCTGCAGCCATTTGATTACGACCCCAATGAAAAGAGCAAACACAAGTTCATGGTGCAGACCATTTTTGCTCCGTCCAGTGTTTCCGACCTGGAAGCGATGGTAAGCACTGGCTCTTTCTGCTATTAACAAATGACAAAATTATTCACCCGCTTACATTATCAAAGCCACCACAGGGGCCCATCCCATCCAGCAGAGGGCAGCAGAAACACACATACACAGTAACTGGTACTGCACTATAAATACAGTCTGCTTTTAGTACTACTAGTTTCACAATCCTGTGGGAGCATCAAGAGAGAATTGAATACTGGCTCTGATTCACTGTAGCAAAAGTGATCAGTTACACACATAGTTCATTAGCACCACCTTTCTGCTGTACCTCAATGTCTGTCTTATTAACAAACGTTGTGTTTCTCATTTCCAGTGGAAAGATGCCAAACCAGATGAGCTAATGGACTCTAAATTGCGCTGCATGTTTGAAATGCCCTCAGAGAACGACAAAATGGTAAAGCTTGAGTTTCACTCACATTAGTATGAAATATGTAACATTATTTTCATTATATGTTACTGATGCTTTGGGGAGTATGGCCTCTCTGCTGTTATTGGTCATATGAAGCAGCTGGACAGAAATGGTGTTTAGTTTCCTAAAAGAACAGCAAAGTGTAACTAGCAGAAGCTCTTCAGACTGAATGAAACATGAGAGTCTTTCTGAACCATATTTGTAAGAGAGACATGAGTGATGTACAGTGTTTCGGCTACAGTGAGGTGATCAGATTCTGTAAGTGCACTGTAGTGTTTTTGGAGACATGAAACTCTACTGCTTTAAAGTTCTAGCTGTTATCTGATTCACATTCAGATGTTCAAACATGTATCTATTGTGTATTTTAACAGTCTGTTACATTTGAACTGGATGACCTCATAGACAAGAGGAGACCAGAGTCTGATTGATATAATGTATCCGAATGTCACAGATGAGCCACAACACAGTGTTTCAGACTGACTGCTGGTTCTCATAGCAACAGCAGCTCATCGTACAGATTCATACCTTCATCTGTGAAACTTCTGTGATGATGTTGAGCAGCAGATGGTCTCAGTCTTTCTGTCTGCAGAACGAGCTGGAATCTACCAAAGCTGCGGCCGCTCTGAACACATTGAAGGTGGACACAACATCAGGGGCCAAAGCCAGCAGCCTTTCGATGGACGATACGGAGATGAGGAAACTGGTGGAGGAGTGCAAAAGACTGCAGACAGAAGTGGGGAAACTGTTTGATGAGAACCGCCAACTCAAGGTACCAAACCACTGAGCACAAGCACTGAGGCTATTCATGTATGAGCTTTCTCAACAGAACCCATATGACAGCCAGACACAGAACCAATACTGTAAACAAAATGTCCTTAAAAGGAAAGTTCACTCCAATATGAAAGATTTTTCCACCATTCACTTCAAACCTGTATGACTTTGTTTTGGAGCACACAAGAAAATATTTTGAGAAGTGGCTTTGTGTCCCACACAATGGGAGTCAGTGGGTACCACTGTTAATTGGTTACCAACATGTTTCAAAATATGTTTTCTGTTGTGTTTCCCAGAAGCAAATTCATAAAGGTTAATATCAGGGTGAGTTTTTGGGTTAAAATCCCTTTAAAATTAAACATTAAAATTCATTAACATGGACAAGACTTAACAGTGTGTGAAATGATTATCATGACATCTGAACAAATTCTGTAATTGTGTTCTGATGTCCATGATAAGTACAGGGTGAAGGCTGATGTGTTGAGAAGCGCTGATGTCACATTTTGAGCAGCAGGTGGTGGCAGAGAAAAGCAGTTTAAGATTAAGAACTCACTGAAATACATGTGTTTGTCACTGTCAGGATGAAGGGCTGAGGATGAGGAAGGCCAATCAGTTCGACAGCTCCGTCTCAAAGTCTTCAGCAATGCTGAGCAAAGACCCCTCCTCCAAATCCCTCCCGTCGCTGCTGGTCGTCATCGCCGCCATCTTCATTGGCTTCTTCCTGGGGAAGTTTGTGTTGTAAGGGTCTATGTTCTTGTTCCGCATCTTGCACGCTCTCGTTGATGACCGTTGCGTTAGTGCCGACGTGCCCCAAAGCAACGGAAATACATGTGTCTGTGTACAAGATCATTCAAACGGGTCTTGCCTTTCTCACACATTTAGTACACAAACAAACACTCACACACAGAAACAAGAGGCTGGATGTGTTCTCCTCCTGTTAAGCTTTCTGAGGTCCGGGAGGGGAGGGGAGGGGATGGGGCTCTGGAGTCGGGGCTGAAAAAAAATTTCCATTTTATTTATCAACGCATCATTAGCAACCCAGCAAGGGATCTGTGTGTAGAGCTTTACGTAAATCTCTGAATAAATAACAGCCGTTTTCTTTCTGTGGTTTTATTACAAGTTTAATGGAATGTTTTAAGTGTTATGTAAATGTTATTTTGGTTCTTTTGACATAATTGAGAAATGCATATTCATAATAAACAAACCAACCAGTCGTCTTTGCTACTTGTTGCTGAATGGAAACACTGAATTACACATTGATTTTCCTTGGAAAAATGTGCCTCCCGGCTCCATGTTTCCCCTCATGAACCGCACTGACACCAATGCAAATTTCATTCAGTTTCTTTATGCAAATGATATAATCGTGAGGCAACTGGACTGAAGATCTCCAGTTACGGTCCTGTTCTGTGCTGTTAACTTTGCTTCAATAAAAAAACTTAAACACTTATGAATTGGCTGTTTGTGTCTGAGATGGTCTCAGGAAAAATACTGGAAACTCATGTTTTAATGTCACTTCATGTGCTAAACGACATGCTATACGACCTCAAGCGAATGCTAAGCTGCTAGATACAACGAATGTAAGTGCTACCGAACTGTACTAGGCAGTCCATGAGTTTAAATTGCCAAAGAAAAACTCAGTGCCTTCAAAAAGAATTGACTGGGCCTTTTTACACATGGCATTGGTAACGCTGGTAACAGGAGAAAAGATTTCATTCAGGCCTGCAATTTACAGACTGTCCAGATGGAAAATAACCCTAACGCATTCATCCAGGTATTCTTTGTAGGGTAGCCTGGAAAAACATTTAAAGGGACAGTTTGCAGAAAAATGAAAATTCTGCCAATAATTATGTACCCTCAAGTCATTCCACACCCCTAAGACCGTTCATCTTCAGAACACTAATTGATATTTTTGATCTTATTCGTTTGATATTTTTGATTCTAAGTTCATTTGTCATTTAAAACCACATACAGAATGTTGTAAATCTGTTGTCTAGGATGCATCACAGATTTGACTGATGTTCTGATCAGAATGAAAACTCATTTCAAAACTTCAAGAGCTTTGAAATGGACAAGCAGCTTCTTCAGATTGTGCATTTGATGTGTGGTTAACATATCGGGCTACAAAATCTTCATCCGTCTGGCTACATGAAAATGACTGACAAGACCAATGAGCTGATGTAAGATAAAGCTCTGAAAGTTTCTGTATTGCATCTATTGCTGAGTCTGAAATGCTGGTCTCCTTCTCTCTCCATACGTGGCTCCCCCTTCTGGCCAGAAGTGCAGTGGATTAGCGGGGGCTGGAAGGACGTGGCACGTCTGTGGGGTCGATCGGGACTGGAGCCGTTGGTCGGCCTCTGGCCGTTATAGAGGAGACTGTGTCCATCAGAGTCCTGACCCATGCTGAAAAGCTCATACTCGGTGTGGGGGAGGCGGATACCCAGAGCAGCACAACCAGCAGTCGATGTCACATCCTGCGAGACCGCCTGCTTCCATGAGCCTCCTGCTCCACATTCATGCCTGCTGAAAACGTTCAGGAGAGATGTGGTGGCTGCATCCATCGGTGTGACCTTCATGTGTGTCACTACAGGAAAACCAGAGATCGTTCAGTCAACAACAGATCAACACAGTCTGTGCAGAAGAGAAGAGAGGCAGGCCTCTATGGAACTGCTTCTCTGTTACAGGTAATCCTGGTTTATACTGGGTTATGTCACGCTGTAGATTTGTAAAGCTGGGGTTAATGTTTTTATTTGAATATTTATATGGTAAATAGCATTGATTTGATTGATACATTTGTTATAATCTGTTACATCTGTTCTATCATTTCATTCATTCACTTACATTTAGCAGACACTTTTATCCAAAGCGACTTACGTTGCATTATACTACAAATTGATCACTATACATAGAGTATATGCAATCCCTGGGATCGAACCCATGACCTTGGCGTTGTTAACGCCATGCTCTAACCACTGAGCTACAGGAAAGAATTTAATCTGGCTGAAACAAGAAAGTGATACACAGCCAGACTATCAGCTGCGCAGTCAGTCAGGAAATCTTTGCAGCCATAAAGTTTAAACAGACCTCATCATTTAAAAAACTTTTTTTTAATCCTTCCAGTAAAGAATGACACTGTGTTGAAAGATATGTGACCGTGAGGGTGAGACGTGTCAGTCGTGTTCCAGTGAGGGTGAGACGTGTCAGTCGTGTACCCGTGAGGGTGAGACGTGTCAGTCGTGTACCCGTGAGGGTGAGACGTGTCAGTCGTGTACCTGTGAAGGTGAACTCCACAGCACCCATGACAGTGGATGAAGGGTCTCCTCTGCTGTAATGTCCACTGGCCATGATGCTGAAGGTGGGGTGTCTGCAGATGGGGTCAGAGAAATGGTCGTACTGTCCTTCCCAGGTGCGCTTATCCTCGTAGAACATCAGATATCGAGTGAGGAAGAGGATGCCAGGGCGCACTTCACATCGTGTGCTCACCCAGTTTCCATGGAGACGTACCTGACCGCTCCTCTGGGGTGGCAAGATGGGAGGATGATGAAGATCTGCTGAAGCAGTAATTTGACAAATTCCACAGTGATGGTCGTCAGTCTGAAATAAGAAAATATAAATTGTTCAATTTAAAAGCACTATTAACTGGTTTAATACACAATCCTGATCTTATTGTACAGTTTTGTGTATTTTGAAGATCTTTATAATCCTTCATGCAATCATGTTTCTGCCTCTAGACAAATTTCCTTTTCAGCTGACATCACATTTCCTCTTTTTTAACTATTGTCCATCCACCTGCCACACAGAAACCTCACAGTCCAATCAATTCTATAAGGATAAACCCATGTCCTGTCTGATTCTTCTCACTGATTCGCCTGTTTCACACAATACAATCACAATATTAAAGAAACATGGTATGCAAACAGGAATGAATAAACCTTTTAATGAATAAACCTCTTGTCCTGTATCCCTGCTGGAAAATGCAGCTAAAACCAGTTTATTAGTTTCTAGCTGGTCCAAGCTGGTTCCAGATGGATGATGAACAGAACTGGATTAATGGACTCGGGTTTGGATCAGAAAGACCTACAACACTCATCTGACCAACTGATATGATCTGATATTTCATAAATCTTTTCATCAATCAGACATAAATTAATATTTTGTGTTTTTTCTCCACACAAAAGCAGAGTAATAACAGCAGAACATTCTCCTCGAGAGAAGTTCTTAGTTTGAGTTTTCACCACATTTTAATATATCAGGCAGGTCTTTAACATTTAAACCCATCTAAGACCAGCACAGCTCAAGGTGAACCAGTCAAAAGACTCACCAGTCCAAACACAGGACTAGCTGTCTTATACTAGTTAGCAAGTGTTCAGTCAACTAATGTTCTGCTTTTCAGTTTTGTGCTCTAATCTAAAGACGGGTGTGTTCAGGTGGCCTTTTTCTTCTGATCCAACCATTATATCTCAAGGTTTTTCCCAGTTCTGTTTCCCCAGTTCTGTTCGGCCTGTGTTGATTTAACGTTATAACAGAATTATTCTTCAGATTTATTCAAACACGTCCGGTAAACATGAAGTCCAGCCTCAGACGCACAAGAACGGTCACAGAAAACAAGCACAGTTCGGTCTCATGAATCCTGGAATTATGGAAATAGTGTTCCAACATCAGGTTGAACGACTGAGTGAGTTTCATAATAACTTCAGAGCTCTGTGTAATCAGATCATAACGTCTCATAACGTCTCAATCCATCAGAGATCTCACAGGAACGCTCCTGACATGGGACACACGCTATACATGTGTTTATACAGGAGGAAAGAGAAGTGTTTGACTTCGGCTAAGTTCAGTCTGCCTATCAATTATTCAGCCTTGAACTAGAATTCATTAACATTGCATTACGTTTCCCATGTGCTCGCGCTCACATGAACGAAATGAATTCATCAGAGAAACTCATCTCGGGTTCCTCACAGGCACGCGCCGCTGGAACCCGGACCACTGCCCTCTGCAAACACTATTTGCACAAGCAGGCGGGAGATGAGCCGACATGGCTGAAATCATATTATTTAAACGACAGAGGAGAGGCGTCGGGTGCTGTGAATACCAAATGCACGCAGTGTGAAGAGCCCGCAAACCCCACCACTCGTACACGAGCACGTCTCACATCAATGACTTACAGCCAATGACTTACAGCCAATGTCATGTGTTGTGTTATGTAGACTTTTACATAAGCAAACACGACACGTTATTAATTAATCATCCTTTCGTCAAAAGCTTTGTGTGAGTTTTATTTTACTTTCATTGAATGAGCTGTTTGTTAAACTTCTACTCTAAAATGGGCTTAATGATGTCAGTGGAAATAGAATTGGGTTTTACAGCACGTTGGTCAGTATTTTGTTTTCTAATATGCTAAGAATGAATTATTCACAAACACCAAAAAATTGTCTTAAATAAGGAAATTGTGTCAATTTTAATGATTTTAAACCATCTAATAAAAAAATGATCAAACTCTATTCTGATTAAATGTGCTGATATTGAGACATGATCACACATCGCTCTTTCTGTCCTGTTCTTCGTTCTGTTATGCTCTGTTCTTTATTTTTTATTTAAGGCTCTTCTTAATATTAATGCTCTGTGCTCAGACTCCAGGTGACATTCAGAAGTGCATCAATATGGAGCAGCGAACGCGTCACACTGCTGCAGGGAGCAGAGGAGCACTGACCTTGGTGCTCTGTAGGGGGTTCTGATAGCCAGAGGGCTGGTGGAGTCTCCTCTGAGCGCGCTCAGTGTGAACATCTCCCAGGAACAGCTCCTCCACCTGTCTGCTGGAGTCGCCATGGTGATTGCGTCTCTCTAGCCGCATAAGCTGCAGTTCCTGCATGCTGAAGTCTAAGCCACGGGTGCAGTCACGACCTGGTGCTGCCCACCGCTCGTCCCACAACTCGTACGTCACACCCGGTCGCAGTGGGCGTGGCAGGTCGCAGTTCTCCAGGCGACGCTGGACATCAGACACCATCTGCAGCCCGTGACACAGTAGCTGAATGTGGCTCAGGTGGTATTCACACTTGGTGCCCCCTCGGGTAATCCATGAGGCTTGCAGCGGGCGGACCCTGCCCTGGATTAGGAGAGTGTAGCTGGGCCGATTGCAGTGGCGGTCCTGGTAGTAGAACTGCAGTGCCTGAAAGGTGTGGTTTGAGTAGAACCAATAAGAACGAATGAGGAACTCTGGACCAGGTCTCACCTCACAGCTGCAATGACAATAATAATATTAGAAAAGTACTGTGGCAGTACCATGGTACAGTGATGATTCTGGATGGTACTGAATGATTACTGTATTCAAGCAGTGTGGTTTTTGTATGATACACCAAAGCACTTCAAAGAATACCACAGTGGATCTCACATGGTGTTACTGTATGTTGGTGTCAACTATTACTTTGCTGTACTTTTTAATAGTGTTTCTATGATATCAGAATATTGAATTATCAAAATAGAATGAATTTCAGAGTACTATGGTCCGTGTAATAGAAGGATGGAAATGATGCAGATTTAAATAAACATAATTGAAAGTTATCAGTCATGCAATCTCCTGGAGATGCTGTGAGATGTTTCACCTGCTGGACACCCAGTGGCCTGAGATGTTGGTTGGCATGTGGACAGTCCTATGATGTCCATTATGAAGCTTCTTGAGTCTGGAGTCACACTGACCAGAATCTTCTTCCAGCAGAATGAAATCAGCACTCATCATCAGAACATTCACTGACCACACACACACACACACAGCTTACACGCACTGCATATTATTATATCGACACAATATAGTGTTTGTACGTCAAGGTTTAAAATGCACAACTGTTTATAATTTTTCATACAACGATTGAGAGCAATATGCTGAACATAAAAAACGGATGATCTATCGGAAGTGTAAATGTTACTCTGTTATAATTATACACGATCACCACAAGCTTTAAAATGCAAAACGATATGAGGTATAAATCATAAAGTTACTCACCAGAGGAAAAAATGACAAGAAAATATAAAGACAGCATCTTTTGACAAAGGGAGATAAAGTTGGCATAGACGGAACACTATTGATGAAGTTCCTCACATCCGCTCTTTGAAGTCTACATGTGCGTTTATCATTAGTATCAGAGTCCAGAAGGAGAATCAATGTTCAGAAACTGCGACACGTTTTTATATATGACTTCCATCTGATGAGCGCCGCTGCGCTCTCTGTTACTGATGCCCGATTCATGTGAACCGATTCATGTGAACCGATTCAATCGAATGATCTGCAAAGCGCTTGTAAATCACTGTGAATTATGAATATCACACACAAAATACAAATGATTGCTGACAGAGTTTACTGACCATGTTTCTGTGCCCTCTTACTGTCAATCAAAACTCTGTCTCTTAAGCATTTTTGTGTTAACATTTGGTGCGAAATAGTAATACAGTTGGAATAATTCATATGAATATTTTCAACAATTAACATCATTAGTATTATAAATATTACTGGAAAGCACGATTTATATTTTATAATCAATTAATGGCAACATCTATTCGAAAATATTGATAAGCAGCAATTCAACTACAGAAATTAAAGGATAACATGGGAAAACACCTTTAAACAACAACTTTAAAATCGGAAAAAGTTAAATCCCGTCTTCCCTGTTTGTAAATCGCGTTTCTGTGAACAGGTTCACTATAACAAACCGCTAGAACGAATCAGACTCAGCGTCTCTCTCTCTCCCCAACTGAGCTCAGCCGTGGGCGCGCATTGGTGACGCGCTCTGATGGATCAGACCGCAGCAGGTCTCAGATTCTGTCATAATCGTGTGTGTGTGTGTGTGTGTGTGTGTGTGTGTGTGTGTGTGTCGTGACATATATGATAGGTTGTCATCCAGGTAAAATAACAACAGGTGAGGGATTCGTTCCGTGCTTTTACATTGTTAACACGACATATAATTAGGAAAGATGTAAGTCTGTCCTGACCGGCTGCTTCATAACGGATTCATTTTTGGGGGCTCTGGTATTTAATTTGAACGAGATTTTTAACTTCAAAAAACAATTACTTACATTTTTAGTCAAAATAAATCATACTCGACATCAAAGAAGTTTAAACCAGGAAAAAGAAAGTGAACGTTGTGAAATTCATGATTCAGTTTAGGATATCATAAACTACGGATAGATACAGTAAATAAAAACGGTGATCACGTCTTTAAGACAAACCGCTTAAAGAAGTGCAATAGTAAGGAAGGATCTGTTCATTTAGCATGACTGGTCATGAAACTAAACTCAGCCAAACCAGGATTATTATAGTACAGAAACTCAATACTACACACAAAACTTCAGGATTAGGGCTCATTCAGAACTGTTGCCCTGTTTTACTGTAAATAGTACATTTACATTTACATTTAGGCATTTGGCAGACGCTTTTATCCAAAGCGACTTACATTGCATTATACTACACATTGATCACTATACATTGAGTATGTGCAATCCCTGGGATCGAACCCATGACCTTGGCGTTGTTAACGACATGCTCTAACCACTGAGCTACAGGAAAGCTGTACCTATTTATAGGAAAATAGTACCTTTAAAAGCTAATTAATTCCATCAAAGATATTAATGAACACTGCAATTGCCTGCCACACTGTTCAATCACTGCTGCGAGTCTCATATTTAATTCATGTGGACGCTTATTTGATTAGATCATTTCTTTTTCGACATGAGTTACAGTTCACTACAGAAACACACAACAGTGGTGCCGTTTAAACTTGAATAACTGCTGGGTTACAAGCAGGATAGTGTGGTGTATTTTGTAGCTTTCCTGTAGCTCAGTGGTTAGAGCATGGCGTTAACAACGTCAAGGTCATGGGTTCGATCCCAGGGATTGCACATACTCAGAAACAATGTATAGTGTAATGCAATGTAAGTCGCTTTGGATAAAAGCGTCTGCCAAATGCTTAAATGTAAATGTAAATGTATTGGTTAGACCAGAATGTTGTAGGTTTGAGTGACCCCTGACCTTTCACCAGCACCCTTGATTAAGACACTAAAGGGATCTACACAAACAATTCTTTGCCATGGCAGAATACTAAGAGTAAAAACACAGTTGCCTGCATTCCTGCTTCATTTCTGATGGACTCAGGCTACAGTAAAACCCACCAAACTATTTGACAAGACCATCATGTGTGTTGAGAATGTTTGAGAAAACATTTCAGAGATCTATAGGAGCGCCAAGATAAAACGTCTGCCGGATAAACACAAGGATCAACCAAGACAACTGGAAAATCAGCTGCAGCATCTGGTTTAATCCATCAATGAGTGTTTCCTGCTGGGAATCAATGAAGGTTTAAAAGCGGTTTTAAATAATTTCAAATAGATTTGTTCATTTTGTGTCATGTTTTACATCATGTAAAGTGTGGGGGATATTCCCCACACAGGGAATTTATTTTAGGGTCAATTATTCTATTCACACATTCTTTTTTTGTCTTTAATTGTGTGTGTGTGTGTCATGGTCCAGAACACTTTACTAATCATTCTCAGTGATAACCAGTCAAGGTCAAAGTTCATTAAACCAGCACCCCACACAATCACTGATCTTAAATCAGTCTTAAATCACTGATCCTGTACAGAACACAACTGTGATGCAGGAGCCTGAAGAGGACTTCCTCAACAACCACCTTCAATCAGAGGAAGACAGCCTCTTCATCACATACTAGGATGTATGAATGACATTTAGACCCCATGTCTGCTACAAGGTCAGAACAGATACTAATAAAAGATGCTGCATATACAAGCACAGTGTCAGGAAAAAAAACATTCCAGGAAGATCCGACTGTAACAGATGTCTTTGTTCAACATCTGCTTTGATGTCCTCACAGCTGTCGGATGTTCCAGAGCTTTACTTGTAATGTTCTATTTTAAATCTCATCCCTCTATGGTAAAAAAAGCAAAACTCGAGAAAAACATTCTTTAAATGTTTGTTATATGTATGACAGCACACACAGTGCACACACAGTACACACACAAAGGAAATGCTGACAAGCTATGATCTGATGTCTTCTTGTCACTGATTTTCAAAAATTAGAATCTAACAACTAACTATACTAACCCTAACTATACTGTCTATTTAGGGGGTCTTGGGGTGAGGGACCACCAGCACAACTATTTCCATTGTACTGACAGTCACACGGTTCTGATTGCCATGTCGACTCACAGTTATGTTTCAACCTGAGTGTGGAGTCTGGAGAGTGCCAAACAGCAAACAGCACTCAAATGATTTCACTGGGTCTCGTGCTGTCGTCACTAATCCACAGCAGAAACAAAACCTCATTTAGAGAGTGTGTGTTGTAACAGAGAATCAAACGCTGAACAAAAATGTGCAGCTTCAGACAGATGGAAAAAAATCAGAACCTGCAGATTTCACAAGGCCTAAATTCATCTTCAGAACTGCAGAATCATTCAAGATGGTTACCAGCAATTGTTTACCAGCTGATTGTTTCTGATTCTGGGATGTTATAATCACAAGCACAAATATGAATCATCTGTCTGTAGATCTGAACATTTTTTTAATCTTCAACTCTGTCCTAATAGTCTTATTTGGAGGAGGATTTCTCTTGACGGAATAGTCTTACAGGGCGATGCCACAGACGCCTCCTTCGTGAACTACAGGAGTATTTCTTCCTTAGTTTCTCAACATTCCTCATCCTTATTGTCTAAATAAATCAACACCATTTGTTGCTCATGTCAAAAGTGCCTCAGAAAACAAATGGAGGAGATTCAGTTTCAGCAGCTCCTCATTGACTCTGTATGAGGCAGAAAAAAGTGCATGGCTGAACTGAAATGGACTTTGCCTTTTTCGTTCATTCTTGAGCAGGGCAGAGGATCTTTGATGTGGTAGAGCGAGAGAACGAACCTCCACCCATCCAGATGGGGCTCCTGGTGTGGGAGGAATATTACTGCATAAACACATTGGGTTTAGTCAGACATAAAGACAGACGCAATCACAGTGGGGGATGTGTCTGCTGGTGTGGGGGGTATTAATGTGGTACGTGTAGGAAAAAAGAACTCCTGCAGGGCCACACAATCAACACTGCAGTGTCATTTTCATATCATCCCTGAATAAAACCTGCAGAGAGCAAAAATCAAACAGACGTGATTTACACCTGAAAACTGCATTGTGCAGGACCTAAACCAACAACCTTGTGATAACCAGCCCAGATGTTTAAAAACTGCACCACTCAGACCAGCCAAACAGACATGCAAAATCATTTCAGCCAAAATGTCCTCTACTCTTAGTCTCTGTCCTCACTCTGATGGTATAACTGCTCACATTGGTTTTCACAAAGATCGATGTAAAAGCGCACACACACACACAGATTTTTTTTTTTAACTGTTTTGCATTGCTGGAGAAGTGTTTCAGAAATCAAACCCATCTGCTCAATTTTGTGCAGCACAGTTGGAAGATCAGCTAAGATTAAAGCAGAGATGTCAGACAGCAGGCTGAAGACAAGCAGTAGATATAAACGACATCATTACAGGTTAAACTTAAACCAGAGCTGAAGACAATGAAAGTGACATTTGTCAGATATGGAAACCCATACCTAAAAATGTGACCTCTGCATTTACCCATTACTGGTGAGGAGTGAACACACGCTGCACGCACACACACACACACTTGCATATGTGGTTTCCATAGACGTAATGGTTTTTATATTGTACAAACTGTATATTCGATATGCTCACCCTAAACCTCACAGAAAACTTTTTAATTAGCAAAACAAATGACCATTTAGTATGTTTTTCCAAGTTATTTGGTTTATGAGGACACAGGAAGCATCCCCATAAACCATGTTTACATTGTTATACACGTCATTATATACATCCTTTCACAGGGCCATGCTAATCTTCTCTGTAGCGATCCAAAATATGCTGGTGAATTCAGCAGGACCTGGATTCAAAAGTTCCTTATTATTCTGAACCCTTTACTAGCAGCAAGATCCTCTCCGAGTGAAGTCTAATCCTGCTGAATCCCACTGCAGCGTCCCTGCGTCTGATCTGAGCACGCTCGCTCTCAAACATCACTCACACTGCAATGGGTGAATCATAATAAACGCGGATTTTCTGCATCAGAACATGACGTGTTTTGTGTTGCGCACGTCATGTGCAGTTCTGAACGCAGTCCTGCAACCATTAAATTTCTAAATCAGATGAGCTCATTTACAATGACCAAGTAAAAATGGCTGATGAAATACAGCACAGGTTAAAAACTGCACTATTTTGTCATGTTTACATTCAAATGTTCAAGGCTGATGAAGTCAGAAGTGAAACTTGCATCTTTTTCATCTGAAGGTAACCAGTGAATTCAACGTAACCATCTGATTTGTTGTCACGATTTTTGACAGCTGTCTAATTAGTTAGACTTTTACTAATGGTAAACCAGGTAAAAAAGAAGCCAAATAGATGTGCAATGCAATTTTACTAGACCTTTTGTTACATTTTACACAACAGAAAAATTCCAAACAAAACAGCATAAATAATAATACAGTATATCATTAAACCACAGACGGTGTGAAGGAAACATGTTTATCGCTCCAGCAGTGAGTCAGAACTGGAAGTTCTCTTCGGTCATGTGAATGGCCCAAGCAAACTTCTCCCTTTGAGTTTTGTTGTAGATCTTCTCAATAGGCACCTGATGTTTTTTACACCTACCAAACAAAATTCATCTGATTAGAGTCTGGCGTGACCTAATTTACTGCCAGAAGATGAAACCAATCCCGCTCGAGCAGGACTTGACATTAAACCAATCCCGCTCGAGCAGGACTTGACATTAAACCAATCCCGCTCGAGCAGGGTTAAAGATGAAACCAATCCGGCTCGAGCAGGGTTAAAGATGAAACCAATCCCGCTCGAGCAGGGTTAAAGATGAAACCAATCCGGCTCGAGCAGGGTTAAAGATGAAACCAATCC
>JAZGTI010009160.1:0-19210 GCA_036877585.1 Botia kubotai | reverse complement strand
ATCAGACTTTATATCAGACATCAGATCAGTCGTGTCTGTGTTCTGGCTGTAGTGCAGTAAACAGGTGTTACAGTAATTCTGACTGTCCTGCAGCTTCTCTCATTGGCTGAAGCTCATTTGAAGCACACAGACTGTCTGTCTCTCCGGTGAGATCTTCTCAACTTTAATGCTTTTCTGTTTTTATATATTTTGACACGTAATGCAGGATTTTATGATGGTGTCCTACATCAGCTGGCACTCACTCCACATTCAGCCGTCTGTCAGCTCTGAATCAGTGTCTGTCTTTACATGACATGAAAAACAGCTCTGGATGTGTGAGCTTACAATGAATGTAAAGCTGATTCACACATTAATGTTTTCAGCTGAAAGCAGCAATTATTGGCTCCAAGTGCAGCCCGTCAGTTCTGTATTGTAAAGCATAACTGTTCCCTCTGACATCTGTGCATTAAATGCAATAATTATATGTTTTCTGTTTGTCATTATTATAATGTCACCCTTACAAACAGTAAAATCAGTTTCAGTCTGTAAGTGAAAACGCAGTTGGTAGAACACTAGCCGAGCCATCATGGTTAATTAAACAGAACTAGAAACATAAACATTTGCTCTGTAGCGCCACCAACAGGTCAGTTGATGCTTTCTCTGTTTCCTGGTTACATTTCTACAGTTTTAATTAGTTGTGTACATTATAAAAGTATAATGCTCTTGTACTAAAATATTGGGGCTTATTTTAAAACACACGAGGATGAAACAGAAACAGTAGAGTACGGTTTCTGTGCCTGACAGCATTTATTGCTCCACAGAGCGTGACCATTTAGTAATGGCGCATTCACAACTTTCATCTAGCACTGTGTTTCAGAGTAAAAAGGATTTATAGAGTCTGGTGTTTAGATATGCAGTATGCAAAACAGGCCTCAGAACCTGCACTTGGCGTCTCCAGTCATGAGCTGCTTTAGGATTCTGCTCTGCTCAGTGAAAGTGTGTAAAATCAGTCATCCATTCGTGACTCTCCTCTCGCCCCTCCCCTCTGCTGAGGGATTGTGGGAAACGGGCTTCAGGGTGTCTTCTGTGTCATTGAAAGAGACCTCCACGTTTCTCTGGCGTCCAGTCAATTATTCACTGTGAGGGAAGCACACCTGAGTCCCAAGCGGGTCTGAATCACGCCGTGTCCGACAGCAGGAAAAAAAGCCTTGTGTTTCCATGGCAATGCCAGGTGATGGATTCTGTCTCAGGTACATGTTGAGGCGGCCGTCAGGTCACCTTCACAAACCTTCAGATGCTTCCAGCTGATTCCCAGTGGACTGCAGGAAAGCACTGAATCTGTGTCAGCCCTGTTTGTTTGTGTGTTCAGAGAGATAGGTGCTGAATTTCACTGTGAAGTGAGCGTGACTGTGCTCACTGTGTAGGGCGGAACACTGGTGGTGAGTGTTCTGCATTATTCACTCAGAAGTACGCGTCTGGTACACCCTACACGAAATGTGTCAAAAGCATTTATTTGTATATCAGCAGCAGTTTATAGGTGCTAAAATTGTTATGCTACATGAAAAAACAAAAATGAAAAAATACTAAAAAATAAAGCATCAGTTATTGCCTTTTATTGCCTTCAAATTTATTTGCAATCTGTATCTCTGTGGAGGTTAATGAAAACAAAGTAAACAACAAACATAAAAATGTACTGAACTGTAGTTACTTGTTTGCCAGTCACATGACAGTCACGTGACCCTCTTTAAAAGCAGGGGAGGTGATATTTTTCAGGAAATATTTTGTTGCTGGTTGAAAGTGTGTAATTTTTATACATTTATGTGTATGCTGTGGAAGACACAGGATCATAAAATGCTCATTCAACCGTTGCATTTGGTCTGAATGCAACGATAGGATGTCCTACTGATCTGTCAGGTGGACAGGAGGAGGTGTGGCTTGACCCTCTGAACATTACGCTTAAATCAGCTCTGATGTTCAGGAAACAACTGAGAGACCATCAGAAATAAGAGGCAGGATTTTAAACATAATAGTCGCATCACAACACCTGATTAATCATCTTAACGTCCCTGTTCTGTTGATTGATGCTTTTTAATTCTGGTAATGTTGTCAGACCCTCTTGTGACTCTGAGCTCTTCTTCATTGTGCCTCATTATAAATGCAATAAAAGCTGCCGTTTATTCATCAGATAATTTATAACCGCATTAGACTTGAGAGGGGAAACATGCACCAGTTTCACAGCACATCATAACACAAACATCTGTTAACAAAATACTTAACAACACGTTGCAGCTTTGGATTCATTCCAAGCGGAAAACACAATAATCTGCTGACCATGTGTTAGTGTAGCGACGACTGCAACCAAAGCTGTCGGACAAACAGCTCTGATGTTGTTTGCTTTTCTGCTGTTTTTTGAGGTTGGATGCAAGACTCAGCATCTCTACCTCGCCAGCATGCGCTCATCCTCGCTGTTGGTGCAGCATGTGCAGCGCTCTAGGCGGGATGGCGCACAAACGGGCCGAGGAGAGACGGGCTGCCCATCCTGCTGTCCACAGGCCCGTTCCAGAGCCATACCTCGGCGCCCAGCCGCGTGCACTGGAGCGTAATGGGCCAGAATAGCGCAAGGGCCCCGTGAGTGGCGCCTTGGCCCCGCACCAGTAAGACAGGTGAGGATCCAACAGCGTTTGAAAACAGGATTGCCGTCTTGCCTTCACACCCTCTCTGCATGTCGACTCGCCTCCAACTGTTGATGTGTCTTAATAACAGCGTGTGTCAGCTGCCGTCAGCGCGCGGAGCCACTGAAGTGTGCAGCCTCAGTCTGCCGCAGCCCGGCCCACAATGCACCAGGGCCCCAGCGTGGAGCGAGTGTCACCAAATGACTCTGTTTCTGACATCCCTTTGCTTTTGTTCAAAAATTAAGACGGCTGACTGGCCTTTGTGTTTGTGGACAGACGGAGGCCATGGCGATTTTACGCCACAGATACAAAATAGACACAATGAGCATTTCCAGAGGGGCTGTCTTCAAACAGGTCCTGTAAGCAAGAAACATCACAGACGAGATCTCTTTAATATCTCAGTTTATGTCCCGCAGTGCCGTGAGACTCGGTCAAGATCAACTGAAGGGGTTTCCTTCATCTCACAGTGTGCTCAGCTGTGTGAGAAATAAATGAGCAACCCCTGAAATGAATACCGGACCCGCAGTACTTCATTTTCAACAGTTTAAAGATGTTGTTTCTCTGCTGCGCAAAGTATAAAATGACATTAAAACTGAATATGACAATGACATTTTCGAATCAGTTGATTCTCAAGAGCGCCTGTCAGTATAACCAGCAAAGCATTGTGGGAAACAGCCATCGGAGTGAAAAGTACAGGCCAAATTTTAGGTGTAGATGCCCGAACATGATTATTTATAAATATTCATGAGATTACAAACTATAATAACAAAACAAAGCCGATTGGTTGAAATGTGCCCAGAGAATTAAGCATTTAATCAGTTTGGCCCTTTAGCACATCAGCGCGTCTGTCACAATTAATGGTGTTTAATTTGAGCAGCAGACGTGTGACGGATGCGTCCATTAGAAGGACAATGAGCATTCGCGCTCCAACCGCATGTCAACCATTAATCAATCTGATCATGATGATATTCTGATGCGTTTCCTCACAGAAGTGTGAAGATATTTCTGTTCACGGAGGGAAACTGATTGTGCCACATCGCCGCAGGGGCCGTCAGCAGAACAGTGAATACTGCTAACAGCGCTCATAACATTTCTGACCAATGAGAAACCAGCACTCAGATTACTAGTCACAAATCACAGTGGTCACCTGTGTCAAACTCCAAAAAAAGACAAAAAATGACTTTACATTCAAATTAAATTCAAGTTCAAAATTTAGAAATTGGAGTTCAAATTAAATTCAAATTTTTTCAGACATAAAAAATGTATAGAAATAAAAAACAGAAATAATATGAAGATCTGTGTGAGGACCTTCTCATCATCTCCATCACCATCATCTCTGAGTGAGCTGATCTTAGATCAGCGTTGTATTTCAGCTCTCTGCTGCCCCGTGTGGCGGCCATCAACGACAGAATGTTTAATTATTTCTGCATCATTAAACGTGATTTTCATGCATATTTTTGGCGTGTTTCTGTATAGTGTCGGGACTCATTAATGGTTTTTGCCGGGAGAAACGGAAATCGCTTCTGGTGCTCAGCAGCAGCTGATAAAAGTGAAGGAGTTCAGAGACTCAAAGCTGCTGAAAGCCGCCGGTGTCTGCGAGCAGAAAGGTCACAGTCACGCTAATAAAGAACTCCAGCCACGGCTCTCCATGAGGAACAAGACAGAATCCATCAGTAATTCAGAGGAAAACACCCAACGTGTCTTAATCATTTATATCTGCGCAGGTCCAGCGTGTGACTGCACGGCCTCCTGCTGCTGCGTCTCATTATAAAACAGATCAAGAGAACGATACAGGTGATCATTCACTGACCTCTCCTGACCCCCCTCTGCTCCAGATCCATCTGTTCTGTCACTGAAGGCACCTCACAGGAATCTCATGCGCAAGAGGACAAATGAGAAACGAGGATTTTTGTTTTCCAGGTACATTTACCTAAGAATAAAACAAGATATTAAGAGGGAAAGAATATGTCACATCGCATGTACATTTCTCAACCCTCTTCTTTTAAACACAAACATCACAACATCTTATTAGAAGAAAGACTGCAAATTCTGACACCACGGATGCCAATGAGGTAAAACAAATGAGGTAAAACAAATGAGGTAAAACAAATGAGGTAAAACAAATGAGGTAAAACATGATCAAATTCACCAAACAGTTAATTTAAACACACGAGGGATGAGCAGAACCTCGTGAATGACAAATGTTCCAGTTCATTGGAAATCTGTAGCTGTTTCATTGAGGTTCTGTGAACACACTGGTTCTATGTGATTCTGTAATGGTTTGAGGACACACACGTTCTGTGAGGTTCTGTGAGGTACTGTTGATACAAGTTAAGTGAACACAGATTCTGTGTGGTTCTGCAAGGTTCTGTTGACACGGGTTCTGTGAGGTTTTGTGCGGTTCTTTGAGGTTCTGTACAGTTCTGTGTTCTGTAATATTCTGTTGACACAGGTTCTGTGTGGTTCTGTGAGGATCTGCTCAGTTGAAATTGTGTATGTATGGAGATTATCTGTCGTATTATGAGCCATTTGTTGGTTCTTTGTCTTTATGGGTCAGATGATCCCTTCTAATTAACAGCAGACAAATAAACCAAAAGCTGGCTCCATTCTGCCTGTTTAAAGGTCTTTAATGAGTCCTTGTCTCGACATTTAGAGCAGATATCAGTGCTGGGCATGTTCTGTAAATCAGGGCTCATAAAGAGAAGAACAGGATTGCTGATAGGCTGAAAGGTCAGTTCATCCACAGCAGAGCAGTTGCCCACACCTCTCAGTATTCACCTGCAGTCACAGCAGAGCTTCAGATAACACTGAACGTTTACACAACGTTTCATTCTGCACAGAACACGAGATACTAATACTGAAGCTAATGTTGGAATAGTTTTGTTCATTCTAAGAACTTTCAGTTCATTTGTGGCAAAAATGTTTGCCCGAGGTCGCCATAAGCAACAACGCAACAATAGATTTTTGTGAGAGAAGAAAAGAATGAAAACATTACTGAGCGCAACTTTAAGTGGAATCAAGAATAGAAAAAGACGTGTTTAAAATAGAGGCCACACGCTAATTGCTCCATTTGCAACAGCCTTAATTATTTATTCATAAATTATTATTCATTCTTTTTTCCGACAGTTAAACCCATTAAAAGAAAGTACGGCAGGAACAGTGATGCTTTCTAATGGTGAATATAATTAACACAATCAAATCAACAAAAGGCCATTTAGTTTAACCCTTCATGAACTGTCATGAATAGAGAGCAGACTGACGATTCTTCTGTTGTTTTCTGTGAAAAATGTTTGATTTTTTAGTTATTTTAATAAATAGAAGCTGTGTACCACATTCCTCACATAATTTCATTTATCTTCAGTCATTTTTGTCACAGTTTGGCTCTAAATAGAGGAACAGGATCTGTTTGTTTGATATTTCATGATTTATTGTGTTAATAAATCTTGTGGGGTGATGTATTCAACATCCCACAATTCACTGGGCTCTGATTTGTGTCTTGAACATTTCCAGTGGTCTTATAATCACAGCACCGATGGAAACGGTCCCAAATCTAAATATTATGGCTGCTGGGACTGAGGAATGTTACTTCTGATTGCTGTGTTTTGCTAAAGTCAAAATGACACACCCTCCCCCTCGCACCTTCAGCCGAGGACAGTACAACATTGCACAGCAGATGATGCAACCAACAAACAGAGCAACTTCCTGCTAGGACACAAACCCTCCAGCCTTGGCTGACGGCAACATTTCAGAGTCTGGATTGTTAACTAGTAAATGAAGATAATCATAAATCGTCAGTTTCATAAATATGAATATCAAATCAATTCAGAGGTGAGAGCGGACGTGTGTTTTCTAAATTCATTTTCTGTGTGATCTCTGCTCGGGCCCCTGAGAGCACCACGTTACAGACTGAATCAATCAACGGGCCGACTTCATTAACTGTGCAGGGGACCCAGGGCCTGTCGTAAGTGGGGTTTCGTGATGGAGGACGGGTGGAATGAGGGCCAATTTGTGTGTCAAAGCCTGCAGCGGGACAAGTGTGCGCTTAATGCAGATCACTAGAAATACATCATTATATGCACCATTTAACAGATGCCCATTTAACATGCAATAATTAGATCAGTGCATTTGAGAAAGGGGAGCGGGGGGGTAAATGGGGTCCCCTGCCACAACATTAACTGCCCCCCGGGGTTGTCAAAATTATTATTTGGAGGGTCTCATTGTTCTGAGTGCCTGAGAACACACAGTCATGTTGGGCTTTTGTGTTTGCGCTCTCTTCATTCAATCATTCGCTCGCTCGCTCTCTCTCTCTCTGTGATTCAGTATAAGTGTATCGGGCGATCAGCAATGTTTCTTGGGCAGTTACCCTAACAGATGAAACTGCCCTTCATATGTCTCTGTGCACACACACAATGTTACTGTTTTATTTTCATGCCACGCTCAGGATGGTTGTGTCCCTTCTCTCACATGAAAGAAAACCTCATTTTTTGTGTGTCTGTGTGGCGTTCAGCCGCTGACTGTTATTGTTTTAAACCAATAATGTCAAATCTGAGCACTTAGCGTGGTGTGTGTTCTCTAACAGAGATTAACAAATGATGTTTTATCAGAGCTGTGTGTGTGTGTGTGTGTGTGTGAATCCAGTGCAGAAGAATCTGGCTCACCGCTGGATGATTTATCATGGATGGAGGCTCCTGTCATAAGACGCATCAAGATTAATCTTCAAATCTTCCTTTATTCCACTCGTTTCATTTGTTTCAACGATTCCTCCCCTGATTTCAGTTCTTATAAGAGAAAGAGAGAGAATAATCCAGAGACTGTCTGTATGAGTCTTAATAAAACAGTACAACCCAAAATGAAAAGTCTGTTGTTATGTACTCACTAAACCTGCGTGCTGTTATTATTGGGGTGAAATGTTCCTTTAATGTTTTTATTGACCATCACTATAAACCTGATCAAATCTCACAGAAGTGCAGAAACTCTGTCAGTGCGGTAAAACTGGCAAGCAGATCAAATGCTTCTCCAGTTCTCTCTTCCTCATAACAACATCACAGAAGCTCAATCGAGGCAAACAGATGTTTCCTCAGCTCTCTCCTCGCAGCCTTCTGGAGATCTTTATAGACATCCTAATGGAGTAATTTATGGAAGAAATAAAAACGTAACAGGTCATCAAACATTCGTCTTTCTCCTTCGGCAGGATGCGTCTTGGCACGTGAACGTCACAGTCGTTAAACCCAACAGCCTCTGGAATGCTGGGAAAAATTAGAGCATGCGGGGGGTCAATGGATTTGAAGGCAATCACATCGTGTCTATATGACACTGTAGCAGCTTATAGAGCTTTAGGATCCATAATGTAATTGTTTAATGTGATGCAGGAATGAATGTTCTGCGTGTGGTGTGTTTCCAACTGACAGAGATTGTTTTCAGAACATTGTCTAGTGTTTCCTAAAGGTTTCTTCAACGTTATCCAATATTTTTCCTGCGGTAACATTAGTAGAATTTTAATATTATATATAAGTTGTTAGTGGACATTACAGAACAAAAACATGTTTCATTACTGTTCTTACAACGTTCTTACAACCAAGCAGTAATGTTAATACAATGTTTACAAATTTGAAAACATTTCCAGAACAAAAAAACATTTGTTACTAACAGAAACATTAAGAAAACGTTCTCACAATGTGAAATAGTTAGCTGGGTTATTTTTAAGACGCTGGACTCACACAAAATGCAAGTCGCAAAGGTACATCCCCCCCCAACCCAACCCCCCCCCACACACACACACACACCGCTGCATTATATTACCATCCACAGTCCATCTGCTAAAGTGCCATAAAATCACACTAAAAGCAAAATCATTTCACAGTTCTGTAGCCCGTTTAGACCTGCACACTCCTCACATTCTGAGACTCCACACAGAATCTCACTACAGAGAGAAACTGTGTGTGTGTGTGTCCAGAACATGAAGTCGATGATGATTTGTTTTCTTCTGTATTAAACTCATTTACACACATCGCAGGGCTATAAAATGAATGTGAACAGTACAGCTCTGATCATTCAGTTTGATGAGGAGAAATTGAACTTCTGACTGAGACACACAGTCACCATCTGAGAAGCGTCTGAAAGCAGGTGCGGTTATTTTTTAAAATCTGGCCTCAGCAAACGTGTTTATTTGAGATTTGAAGAACAAGACATGAGATATTATTTGTGACAAGAGCTCTAATTTGTGAGTGTTCTGGGTTACAGTGTTTCTGCAGGTAAAACACTATCGTTTGTTCTGTCTAGCTCTAATGTTGGACGTACAATCAGAATCTCCATCACACATCCACAGATGCGTCTCTGTTATCTGCCTGTGACATGGCAGTTTGTGATTGGCTTCTGGCTGTTTAGCGTGTTTAGCTTAGCAGATAAAATTAAACTGCCCATGACATGATTAATGGAGGCAATTTTACTCAGCAGTCAAACAGACATTTTTGTGTGTGTGTGTAATGACAGGATGGAGAGGTGAGGATCTGTGTGCTGTGTGTGTGTGTGTAGATGTTTTTCTGTGTGACAGCAAAAGCATTGTTTAGTGTCTCAGTTATTTCTCAGAGATCTCAGTAAGATTAAATTGAGCTTTGCGATTACGTCTCAGACGTTTCTCTCTTAAGATGTGTCTTCTTGTTTTTAAACTTTTCATGATGTACCCCCCCTTAATAATACACATCCTTCTGCGTCCCCCTTTCTCTGTACACACAGACTACAGTCACACACAGTATACTGCATTAATACAGCATATATTAATATTTCTCATCAGATTCAAATGATCCGGGCTATACTTTCCACATTTACTTACTCTTACTGTACGTCAATAATAATCAGTTTATATTTCTTCTAATTTTAGAGAAACATCTGGGACGATTTGATATTTCATTACACATCTCATCAGCTATTAAAGAGCAATAATAATTTTCTCAGATGTGACAGAACGACACAATTTCATCTGTAATTAATCACCTAATTATAATAAACAGAAAATAACTGTTAAATGAAACGAACGCAAAAGATGATTTCATTTTCTCCGTATATTATTCACTGAGTCTGAGGTATGAAAACAGGAGCAACTGATGAAAAGAGAGATTCTGATGATGTCGGGTGACCATGAGGGATTTTCAATAAATGATATATTAATCATTGATAAGATGAATTAAGATTTCCTGAGATATTGATGTAACATGACAAAAGAGAATATTGACGAACTGTCACCTGTCAAAAACCATCGGCGCTCAAGGTCGGCCATCAATCAAGTGAGTAAACGGCCGCGCCGCCAGGTCTGCACCAGTACACCAGACGCTAGTCAAACATGATGGTTCTCGACCACAATCTTATCACGTTTCTCTTCCTGAACACAAGCTAGTGTGTGTGTGTGTGTGTGTGTATGTGTGTGTGTGTAATGATCTTAATAAACAACTGCACTGATTCGCTGACATTCAGTAGCTTTAGCAGTGCTGAGAACAGAACGTGCTTTACATATTCCTGCTTTATAAATCCTCTGTTTCCCTGTGTTTGTTTTGAGGGATGATGGGAAATGAGTCAGAGAGAGAAGACAACTATTGTCTGACAAAGATGATTATAATTTCATCTTACATTGTCGATATAAATTATTATCGTATTTTCCAAAAAGAATTTTTATTTAACTTCATACAATGAAAACGATTTCTTAATGAGGAAATAAAGCCGCTTCGTCTTTTAATGGGGGAGAAACTCTTGGAACATGTTGAGTTTGATTCGATTCATCTGTCCATCACAGTTCAGACGAGCACCAGTGCGGTTTAAACGGCCACACACGGCACAGGAAGTGATGGACATGTCTCCTTTTACAGGAGATGTCCTGTCACATCCTGTTCTTCAAACTCGCGCAATCCAATGTTTCTCCAATCCATCCTCAGGTCCAGCAGGTCCAGACTTATTTAATTGAGAAGACTGATCCGTCTCATGTCAGTCCAGAATAAAAGATGTACAATCAGACACAGAGAGAATCAAATGAAGAAGGTCAGGAGATGTTCCTGCAGGGAAATCTTCCCAGAGAATGTTTCAGTGTCAGTGATGTGGAATTCTTGACTAAAATGAGGCATTCATTTTATAAAGCTAATGGAGGGTAACCCTTCAAAAATGTGCTGGGCTGAATTCTGTCCAACAGGAAATGATCTGATGGTAGAAAGTGAGTCTATATGACAGATGACTGAACAGGTAAGATTATTAAAGATTGTTTTTTGTTTATTATATATTTGAGGAACTCGTTACAATAAAGATTTGTCATTTTTTGTATCATTTTACATCATGGCTGTAGAAATGTTAATATTTTTCTAAAAGTGATTCTTGTTTAAATACAGTTATAATAAATCAATGTTTTTGTTGTTTTTCTTGCAGTCTCATCTTGACTGTGTGCTCAGAAAACAGCGTATGACGCAACACAAACGCACAGACACATCAGGTGAGATGATCTAGTTTATTTGCCTTTGAAATGTGTGTGACTCTCTTCAGTTCTGTGCTCAGTGAAGGACTGACTGCATTGAAGGAGACGGTTGGGGTGGTAACGCTGTCAGAACATCTGTGCAACCGCGATGAGTTTCAACCTCACGTCGAGCACTGACACAATTTGCCTTCACCTCAGAAAGTTCAAGAATCCTGTGCTGCAGTGAGGAATAAAGAGAAGATCGCAGCCGGATTATCAGTAAGTCAGAGACATTGTTTATCAGCCCGATAAAAGATACAGGGTCATTTTACTGACCGCCTGCAACACTTCTGACACCACGCTGATGAGCGAAGGGTCGCCCGTCTCATGAAAAACAGAATTTAAATCCGTGAGACGCAAGATGTTTTAGCGCGATACCGTTTTTCCAACCCAGTTCTGTATGAGAAGATTTACAGCACTGTAATGACTCACACATGAAAATATCTTCAAACAATAAACATGAAACGGAGTGATTCATAATCAGAGAGAGTCTGACCCGCTTTTTCATTTCTGCACCCAAATCCAAACACAGTTGATTTAATTCGGTGTGACATGGCAGAACGGATTGGACAGGGGCCCTGTGTGTGTTTGTGAAGGGGGCCGTCCCTTCAGAAGGGTCACATTATCTAAATCAGCTCCATTAACCTCTTCAGTCTGGACGGCTGATCTTACAGAGGCACGCTGACAGTCAGTGAGCAGCGCTAAAGCACTCCAGAGCTTCTCTGATTTACATACAAATTGAACTTGAGGTAAATCAGTTGTCATTTTCCTGCAGGTCACAGGAAACATGGGGAGATAATGAAACGGGCCCGTCGACTGGAACCGTGCCGTCCAGATGGGGCTCTGCTGTTAATGTACTTCAGAAACACTCCACCTGCACTGTTTACTCTGCCTTTCAAAGAATGTACGACCTCATCTGTGTGTGCACGCTGACAGCCAATCAGTGTGGAGATATCCGACCACATGACTATACATCTGACCGGCCACTATACAAGAATTCCAAACACAACAACCAGTTTCGTCTCCCAGTGATAGAATATTCAGCATGACTTCATTATAATAATTGCATACTGAATTCTGATTGGTCTGTATGATACTGCGTTAAACATAAACATACTCAAACTTTAAACACTGACCTGATTGTCATGCAGTTTTAAAAATAAAATGCATACAATTAAAATCTATTTGTAGGTCTATCGTGTTTCTGTTTCTGGGTTAGAATCTCAATTCAATCTTTTCAGTTATTCCACATAAGCAGACAACAATGTTTGGAAGCCCGTGAGTTTGATCATGCTGGGAATTTAGTTTCATATTAGCTTCATTTGACATGGCGCATCATCTGAAAGAATGAAGTAAATGTTGACTGTTAATAATGAGATGAGACTCCAGTGAGTGACAGCCGAGATCGTCTGAGGCCTCCAGAGGGTGGAAAGAACAGATCGGACCACTGCACTCCATTAATGTTGTCACAAGAAAATTAATAATGATGGTAATCTGAGGCGTGTTTCTGTAATGCAACACAATGTGGATGGCGAGCGCAGTCGCGCATGTCCCTGAGACGTGAGAGATGAATGATCTTTTCTCAGCAGTTCTTTAACTAAAGACTGAATCTTAGCAGGAGAACACAGTTAATTCTCTATGAGCTTCTGTGAAGCAATGATTGTGTTCTAATAATCTATTGTTCTGTTTCAGATCTGAACATGTGTTACGATCGACTATATCTCACACAGCTCAGATTAAACGTGTCCTCTCGTGTGATAATTATATGATTTGTCAATCAAATATAAAAATAAGATCACAGACTTAAAAAGTTAATCAGTAATTGAACTGCAATAAACCCAATACAAGCTCGCGCTAATTCAAACCTCTTTTACCTTTCAGCAAACTGTCAGTTAATTCGTATGCATTCATGCGATCTGCATTCACACAGTGATGTTTAGTGATGGACCTTCATGTTAGCTTTTTTCTGAAAACTACATTATGAAAAATAATACATCTTATATGTGCCAAGAAAACCCCCAAAACTCGTATGGTTCTTATGGCTTATTAGCAATCAATCCCAAATAAATTGTCTGTTTTAACTGGTGTCTTGAACCTGGGGTCGAGGTGTCACACGCTCACAGTAAAACTGTGACAAATGAGACTGGATGACTTTAAGCAGCAGTCAGTGCCATTATAAAGATTAAAAATGCTGAAGGTGTCGGCAGAAGTAGATTGAAATACTGCCAGCAGCTGTATTACTAGTGCGGTGAGTGCTCAGTGTGTTTCTAATAGAAGATCATGATTTACGACACACAACACACACACACACACACACAGATCTTGGCTTGACCTCTGGCAGTCATTTGCAGAACTCTCACAGTGTCAGTTCAGTATTCGAATGTGTTTGAATATTGCGTCCCCACACCGTAAGATTTCACATTACACATTGAAACAGAAGCATCACTTACAGTAGTTGCAATAAATGCAGCTGCAGTCACTGCTTCATAATCACACATGCAGCCTGCAGACACAGACACAGTCAGTGTCAGGACACACACGCTGGTTTCAAAGGTTAATCATATCACATAATGATCTTCTGATTTCTGCCGTCCTGCTTCAGAAATGAAAACGAATGCAGGAAGACCAGCGTGAGATCATTTCCTGTGAGTGTTCTGGCATTTCAGGTTAAATTAGAGATCATTTGAGTTGCAATTATGTGAGCACAACCGCATGTTCAGCCAGGAAACAGCTCGAGTCGTTTGTCATCGTAATGGAGCAAACTTAACAGTTAAATAAAAGATAACTGCAAACTCCATTATGTCCCTCAGATAGGAAGGAGCAACATGTGAGAAATTAAACTCTCTGGGACTGCGAGCAGTATTGTTTTACTAGGGTAAGCAGATTGCTGTTTAGGAGCTGAATGGAGACACATCAGGAATAAATCTGTGTGTGTGTGTGTGTGTGAGGTGAGAGAGAGAGAGAGAGAGAGCGAGAGGTGTGTCAGGTGAGAACATTTATCTGTGAGCTGTTTACATGCTCAGAGGAACGAGTCGCTTCATCCCGCGTTACAGACTCGACTGCAGCTCAGAAGTCATTAAAGCGGGAACAGAGCGACTTTCTCTCTCTTTGCCTGTGTGATTCTCACAAATTTTGGAAAGGACTCAAGGTTTGTTTCACGCCTCTCTCTCTCTCTCTCTCTTCTCTTGTCTTGTCCCGCTGCACGTCACAGGGTTTAATACTGTATCCTGCACTTAAGCTGCCTTCATCATTTCCAACAACTAAAACAGATAAACAACTGTAAACAACTGTAAACTCATGACTATAATTAGTTTGTTTGTTGTGTACGGGAAGTTTTGGTCTAATATCTGTGTGGTGAAACTGTCTACTGGAATATCCATACATCTGTTTATCAGAATGATTATTTTTTTAATTCATCAAAACGAACACACAACTTGGTCTTATTAATCAGATTCAATCATGAGAATAAGTCACCTACACAGGCAGTTACCTTCTAAGGGGTCGACTGCTCTGGTGTTGGAACAGAATCCATGAAATGGATGTAAATACAGTGAAATATTCCCCACACAACACTTTTATTGTCAGCTGAAATATATTCAAATCTCCTCCAATGAAATTTAAATCAGAAGCAGAAATTAAGTCCTGAGTATCAGACTACAGTCGCGTCGGGAGAAGCCTGCAGCTATTCGATATATATGAGCTTTAAAATGACAATCATCATGAATTCACTTCTAAAGAGCTTAGAAGAAACTTCTCTCTCCACTTCCAAATGCTGAATTTAACAAAACAAACAGCCTGTTCTTCTCTGAGGTCGATATACTGTATATATATAGACTACAAATTAACACACCTGACAATTACCACATTCAAAGTTATGATCTGAAAAACTTACAAATGATCTGGATTAAACTCTTGAAAAAAACATGTCTGATATGTTGATATGACAACAGCTGGATATATTTACACACTCTTATAATCGACGCAGTTACATCTGTGTGAGTCTAAAAACAGACACAAACACAGAGAAAAGGAACATGTAGAAAAACTCCTCACCACAATGCTGGTGGTGTCGTGGTGCTGCAGGTGTCAAAAAAGTCTGTGATGATCTGTGACTCCTGTCCCTCCTTCAGTCTGTCTGTTTAATCATCCACTGCATCTGATCACTGAAACATACAATCATAAAAATAACTCACACAATCTCTCCTTAACAAGCTGTGTGCTTAGAGGATCATCTGCATCTGTCACATGAACACCAAGTATGAGTTATAGTTAGTAGTAGTGAGAGATTAACATGCTGTTCGTTTAGTGATTTGAACACACACCTCTAACACTCCTGTAATAAACTTCAAACCCAAACTTTAAACACAGCAAGTTTCATTATTTAATGACTGCACACGTTTCTCTGAGTTTGAGACAACACGCGCATTTATTTTAGGTTCCAGTGATACAATATTTCTGGATAGATTTATTTCTGGCAAGTGGTGATTTATTGGGGCAGATATTTTGGAATGGCTGTGTTTGATTATAAATCATTTTTGAGCAGAAATGAAGCTATTTTCTCGTGTCACTTGCGGAGCGTCTTTCTAACCATCAGTGTGTAGAAGCTCATCTGTTACTGTCAGCATGCGGCCGCAGCGCAGCACATCCCCACAGGCCCGGCGCTGCAGCGCACTCACACCTACAGACAACGAGCCAGACGGACCCACGCGTGACGGGCCTCCGGGCCACAGTGAGATGCCATACAGCCGTCCACAGACTTCATGATCAGACAGTATAAAGGCGATACGTTCGTGTTTCTGAGAGATTTATCGTAAATCACTGTAAAATGTCGCGACTGTGTTCAGGAACCACCACACGCCCCTGGAGTCTCCGTACCCTCCGCGTGTAATAAAAATACAGTCATGGGCCCCAGACGCCCCTCCTCATTAACATCCCTCCCTCTCTACATCACAGACTGTGTTTCATTCACACCAGAGAGCCAGAACGAAGGAAAGAAGGAAAGAATTGATGACTCGCTCGCATCCCACCACAGGTCACTTTTCTGGAAAGCCATCAATCTGAAAACATCTCGGCAGTGTCTGGAGAGAAAGATAGATGCAAAGAAACACATGTGTTTGGTTCGGTGTGAAGTTAGCGTGTGTGCGTGTGTGTGTGTGCGTGCGTGTGGGGCCCCGAGGCGATGACAAGGCGATCAAAACGCACATGTCAAATATAAATTGCTTTGACCTTTTCCTCTCAGACTCGCGGTTCTGTGTCGGCGGGGGACGTTTTTAATACAAACCGAAAATAGTGTGAAAGTGGCAAAACATTAGAGAGACGGAAAATGCAGGAAATAACGAAGGTGGGTTTTATTCTCTGTGGGACAAACTCCGATGAAGTTGAATATTTGATGCGGTTTCCCCGCGGATGCACAGTAACCTTGAGCACAATGTGTTGTGATGCTGACTGGTCAAATTTACTGCTTTCCAATACATCTTTTTACATGACAAAGTCCAAATGCAATATAATATTTAATAAGGTATTGATCACATTTAAAGCAATATATGCTGCGAAGCAAATAAGAAAGTTCTCTGGGAGCGAGTCTAATTAAAGTTAGTGATCAACAAAAGCTTGTATCATTTATTAGTTCTGCATTATTGAGTTTGGTCAAAGAGCACTTTTCTAAATGACATGCCTGTATTTTCCATCTGTTAAATGAATGAAATCTCGAACATTTCTTTGAATTAGAAGCGTTTACTAAAGCAATAATAAATATGACTATTGCTCATGTTAATGTTATTAACTTGAAGAAAGCCCATCACATGACTCACGCTGCTCTGTGTACAGACACAAATGATCCTTCTTTAAGAGAGAAATGCAGTTGCTTTTCTAAACAAGCAGATGTTTACCTGGCCGATGAAAAACCTCATAGATTCACGCTGAGGAGACCAGAGCCACATCTAGAGAACAGAACATCACAGAGACGTGGGGGTGGAGCTTGTGTGACGTCAGCCAATGAGCAGCCACTCAGATACTACAGTAACAAACACATAGCAAAGCCCTAGTAACAACCCAGTACACCCTAGCACTAAGGAAAAATTCACAACACCTCAGCAATCACATACCAACACCTTGACAACCAGCAACGTTTCGAAAATGAGTTATGTGAGGATTCAGCTTACCATCTCCTTTTATTTCTGCAGAGGAAATAACCATTAGTTTAAAATGATGTGACAGTAAATAAATGATAACAGATGGACATGTTCAGATATTCATCTTGACATTGTTTTGACCTACATTAGCCAAACAATAAACAAGCACATATTCTTATTCTTTGAACAGAAGACTCTGTGTATCTGGGTTTCTAAAGAACTAGATCATCGTGTGGAAAACTGCAGCTCACGACAGCTTGCCTGAAGACCTGATGATTCATCTGTCAGGGATCATAATCCACCATCATTAAAACATAATGCAGTATGTTGTTTTTATCACCATCGTCCTCAGGCACCTGAGTCCACCCGTGACGTGTTACAATTAGGCAGACTTGAGGCACGTCTGAGGTGAGCCGGCGCGGGTGGCATCTGTCGGGTACCGCGGTCACTTCAGTCACGCTGCAGTTTCTATGGTGAAGTGCTATTTTCTGCCCGAGCCAAAAGCCGCCCATTTACTGAAATACACAAGAATGCTTTTACCTTCTGCTTATACATTAGCTCCATTAGACACAAAACCACTGCGAGTACTGAAAGCTCCTCTCCCCGGCTCCTTTTGTCTGCCTGTTGCTATGACAACACATCATGCCAAACAATACAGAGACTTGGGAAGACGGATCGCAGTTTGGATTTGTGCCGGTTTCAGCGCTCAGCATCGGAGTTTTTCAGGAGAGGTAAATGCTATGTAAATAATAACTCAGGCCTGAACTTATTTTACCCTGTTTTCAGGAGACACATCAGATGTCCACAACACAAATACAGTGTGTGAACATCATTTCTGAGACATTCACATGAAAGCATGAGGCATATGTCCTCTGGTTCTCCTCTGGTTTCTCTGGTTTTTTTGTCTTCAGACTGACACCAGTTGTTTGTTTGGATCTTTAGTCCCGCTTTAGACAAACCCAAATATTTAAGACTCATTTCTCGTAATGTTCCTCTTCAACTTTTAGTTTTTCATTATTATATTAGAAAAGATGCTTTAAAACCTCCATGTTTCTGCTTCATCTCAGATGCTCCTCAAATTACTAAAGAGATATAAAAACACAAATGAGTCAACCGCTGCCATACACACTGACAGTACAGAGAGATTTCACATGTATGTGCATAGCAGAGCTCAGACTCTTTGATCTTGGGAGAAATTTGACGAGACTTGTTTGAGGTCATCTGAGCACGCTTTGAGATATTATTAAAGTGAGTCATCTGAATCTTAACATGCTCTGAGACCAGCGGAGACGTGTGAGATTACCGGCTGCTTTTTCTCAGGAGAAACATCTGAGAAGCGCGAGCTTTTAGAAAATGTCTTGATTTAATCTGACTGCCGTACAGAGAAACAAGAAAGACATTAAAGAGAGATCTCATCATCTGTGATGTTTCTGTCCAGTGAGTTTTCAGCGCGTAATTTCCCTCTTTGACTGTCGGCGCTCACAGGTGATTATCATTTTATTGCGGTTCGACAGAAAAACTCACTTTCATCCTTTATGAGGATTTTTCCTTGAATATTTGGGACAATTCATTACACACACAGCACGCCACAAAACCCAAACACAAGAAGTGCCATAAATAAGAGGAAAACAGGCGTCAAGTGCAGTTAATAATCGAGGCTCTTGACCTCTGAGACGCACGGTTCTTCTCCATCAGAGCGTTAATGAACGAATCCCGAAACGAATGCAAATGCTGCGTGTTTAATGCGAGGAGGGGCGATCACCACACAATAATAAAAGCAGGAAAGCATGCGAGAGTGTGTATGCGATCACCCTCTCATCACCTGTTATTCATGAAAACTCACAGAGATACACACAGACATCAGTTTAATGAAACGTGTACAAACTGTAACTGCAGTTCTAGAGTGAGAGAGACAGAGAGACTGAGAGTGTGTGTGTGTG
>JAZGTI010009159.1:0-19211 GCA_036877585.1 Botia kubotai | reverse complement strand
AGGTTACCCTTGTTTTGTAACAAACCTTTCAACCTTTTAAAGACTTATACACTCACATGTAATATGAGAGAGACACAATCACTCCATAGACAACAAACTTCCCCCTGGATCTTTTTCAGTCTCCCCTGTGTACGAGGAGGACGCTGGAGAAGTAATCAAGTATTAAAATCCCGGAAACAGTGATCATTCTTCACCCTCTGCTGTGTCACAGACTCCCTCCTCCAGACTCCCCGCTGTGCTGCAGGACACTGCCTCACTGGTTTCCATGGATACAGTCAGTGCATGTATCATGGCAGCGAGTGAAAGATTCATATAGGGATGTTTAGATTTGTCAACTTTATATAACGCAATAAATCTGATATCGTGCCTCTTCATATGCATGTTCTCATAATCAGAAAAGCAGTCCCTATTTGCTGTGTTACTGTGGTGCTCTGCTAATTAAACGTTGGAAATGTGACACATAAAAAGGAATAGTCATTATTTCCTTTGACTCATTCTTAAATGTTTTGATCGCAGGCTGATCATGGTGTCAAGGCGCTTTCATTCTCTCGCTTCGAGTTGGCGTGCAGCTCACGCAGATGACGCCCATGTGAGCGGACGCCATGCCGTCTGTCTCTGCCTTCCTATTGGCTGCTCTAATCTAATGTTTTATTAATCGAGTAGGGGCGTGGCGTCTTCCGTTCTATTGCGTAAAACCTGGATATGATATTTATAAGCAGTTGTGGTGGGCGTGTTTAGCCAACATACAATAACATTGACAACTAACGTTTCTCTGAGGTTTTCAGAGAATTCGCCTTTTATCGCGATTTGCCAAATATATATGAATTTTAACAACGGACAATCTCTATGTTTTAATAAAACAATGTATGGGCGGGGTTAAGGTGCAGGAGGCGGAGTCCAACTGTCTGTACAATGGATATGTTGACTGAATAGCACCAGCCGCCATCTTGTTGTGACTCGTCTACGTGCGTGGAAAGTGACTTCAGAGGCGGTCCAGTCACTTTTTTCCTTATTTTTTTAAATAGGCGTGAAGGTTGGACCCCTAGCAGAAGATCTGAATGTGGCTCGTTACTGCTTTTTAAATTAATTTCAGCCATTGCTTCTGGACTCACCGATAGAAGGAAACAGAGATGAGCATCGAGACGTTATTAGAGGCAGCGAAGTTTTTGGAATTGCAAGCCCAGCAACAACAGAAAACACGTGGTAAGAGAAATGAAAGATCGCGGGTCGGTGGGTACACAAGCGTCTGTGAGTCAGTGTTGTTCTTTAATGTCATCTCTTCATATGAAGTACTGCTGTATGGAGTGTTACAGTAACCTGTGTGATATCAGGACATATTGCGGCACACATATATTATAAACATATCAATATATATGTAAACTGTGTTAAAATAATCATAACACATGACTTTGGAAAACGGTTGTATCTGTACGCGTGTTTGGAGAACTATGTGTGTTGTTTTCCGGAGTAACGGGCATGCATGGAAATGCAGGTTACGTTTCATTATCTGCGTTGACTACTGGGACAGTTTGTGATTGTTTATTGCAGGGTGTGCTAGTGTAGGAAACATACCCGTTTACTTGTTAGGGCGGTGCCTTACAAATACGTGCTCGAGTGTCAGCTGCGCTCTACCTAGTGAGCTAACATCACATACTTGATTCCTTTCTGCAGTGTGAATGAATACACGGCTTCATGTAGCGCTCTACAGTGTTTTTAAGCGAGGTGATGTATGTTTTTATACGCTTGACTGTTGTTTTCTCCACCCGCGCTGCATGCGTGTGACACTGGCGCTTTCTCAAGCGTTTCAGTGACGTGTCCGTCTTAGCCACGCCCCAGTGACGTGTCAGTTTCAGCCACGCCTTCTCGTGGAATCCGCGTGGACAGCCCCTCCCCCTTTCCTCCACGTGCTCCCAAAGAGACAGTGACCCCGGCGCGCGCTTCCAAAACACACGACACAGATGTATGTCATTCTTTAAATTTTATTGTAGCTTAGCGATTGTGCACGGAAAGGATGGCATACTTTTGGTACAAGAAAATAACTTCTAAATGGTTTATGTTTAATTTATGTTGACTTGTCCATTTTATCTGAAACGTTATTTTACTGTTTCAATAATGTTTGCGGTCAGTTTCGCTTTATTTTCCATTGCTGCTTACTCTGTA
Organism: Botia kubotai; assembly: GCA_036877585.1. Taxonomy (NCBI): domain Eukaryota; kingdom Metazoa; phylum Chordata; class Actinopteri; order Cypriniformes; family Botiidae; genus Botia; species Botia kubotai. The sequence continues at coordinate 17,051 of JAZGTI010009159.1, read as the reverse complement.
TTTCCACTCATTATGTTGTTTAAGCAGCATGTGCAGTGATGGCGGTACAGTGTAACTTTCAGTTATTGTATTAAAATACTTCAGGTGTTGGTCAGTAATACTGTATGAAACGCAGGAGAACTGATGTTTTAGGCACTCTGTTGTGAATAACAGAGTCAAGAAAAGCAGATTCCCTCTGCACTGTTTCCCCATTTTTGTTAGACACAACTTGAAGTATTTAAGAAGTGTTGCATGGATTGTAGTATATGATGCATCATTATATCAGCTGTTAGCCTAGTGTCCGCTGTTGATAACTACATTAGTTAATCACTAGTTCTAAACAGATTCACTGTTTATATATTTGTCTGTCAACAGAGGAAAATGAGGTTCAGGAAAGGCGTCGTCATGAACGAGAGGCAGAGAAACAGAGACAAGTCTTGAACTCTTACACTCAGCCGGGACAAATTAACCACATGACCCGGACGGAGAAATCCGGTCCGGAGCATCGCCATATAACTGCACCGGGCCCGCCTCCACCCCCCACCATGCCCTTTACTGTCATCCCCATCCCGGTGGTGTCCTCCACCCCCACAGCCCTGCCCACACCCCCCACCACAGCGACCAGCCCCTCGACAGCACCCCACCTGACTCCGCCCAGAAAAGATGTCCACTCACTGGCAGACCAGCAGGCTCTTCACCAGCACCCCCTCATCTCATCACAGGTGAAGACCAAGCCCACAGCACTGTCTCAGTCCAATGGCACCAAACCACCCCAGCAGCTCCAGACCCCCCCGGGCTCCATCAACACAGCTTCCCAGCATGCACTTCAGCCGGCACTCCCTGCAGCCAGAGGCAGCCCGACCGATGACCACCTTCATCTGGATGGGAAAAAAAGACCTGGAGTGTAAGTGAAGAACAGAAGGTGTCGTAACCATGCCAACCAGTGTGTAACCGTTTGTTTTTATAGCTGACTTATGACTGCGTGTGTATGGAGTTTTTTATGTGGGAGCCAAGAATGAGCGAATGGAAAACAACAGATGTGACTTGTGTTTACAGGGCTGGGACGAGAGAGGTGCACAACAAACTTGAAAAGAACCGGTATGTTGTTTGATGTTATTATATGAATATTTGTCTGTAACATAAATTGTAGGCCACAATGTGTCAATAAGGAACAAACTGCACAAACACAAACAAAAATGTGTTTTAATTGTCAATATGGTGTGACATGAATAACCATAAATGTGTATAAGTTTGAGTTTATACACGTTATACACACGATTGGTGAAACAGTGAAACACTGTTGTAAACGCTCTTCTTTGTCAGCCGTGCTCATCTGAGGGAGTGTTTCGAGACCCTTAAGAAGAGCGTTCCTAATGTTGACGAGATGAAGACCTCTAATCTGAGTGTACTGAGAAGTGCACTGAGATACATTCAGGTAAGAGGAGCACGTGTCATATTGTCCACACATCATCATGTATGGAGTTGTGCCGTATAGAAGGGCAGCGTTTCATTGGTGGTTCTCCTGCAGTGAGGAGAGCGTTTGATCAGTTTCTCAGTTTGCTGTTTTCTCACGCTGTATACACAACACTGTGTAGAGAAAAGTCGTGTTACGCCGCTGAGTGTTGTTACGGAGAAAGATTCATTATTTTAGAGAACTACTACTGTGTTGTAGCAGCTTCAGTTCCCTCTGAATACAGTCATTATTAATGGTAGGACAGGTTTGTGATTTGAGCTGTTTCTGATCAGTGTCTCTCTCTCTCTGTGTTCTGTGTTCCTGCTAGAAGATTAGTAAGTAGGTGCTTGTAGGTCACAGGGCGTCTCTTCATGATTAGTCTTGTGTTTGCGTGTTTTGTGACAGGCAGTGCAGTGACTGTCAGAGAAGTCATCACACCACAGTGCTTGTTGCTTTAAATGTTGTTGTAAAGTTGTGCCTAAATATAGCCTCAAGTTTCAGTACCTGCAGTACTGCCTGTGTCATTTCTTGTAGTGTAAGTTCCTCCCCATATCTCCTGCTCTCTCCCTCCCTGTCTCTCGCTCATTGTGTTCCTGCCACATGAGCAGCGAGCACATGGCTACACAGAGCCGTGTGACGTCACAGAGCACAGCTTGTACTGAAACTCCCATCCCTGTGACTCTTAAAGCTGCAGGACCTGTTTCTGTGAGGCAGTTCCTGTAGATTGTGTTCTGCTGACTGTGTGTGGTGTTGTGACAGAGGTTTGAGTTGTTTCAGAGGTGTATTTCTGACTCCACTTTCTGTTTGTCAGATGCTTTGTTTTGGATTCAGGAAATAACAGTTCAGGTTCAGAATGTGAATGTTTCGATCACATTAATCACAGAATAAATCTGATGAAGTTACTGATCCAGCGTCCCTCAGAACTGACATCAGCCCTTCTGTGACCTTCTCAGCCTGATTGTGATAGATCATATCGAGATCACCAGAAGCCTGTCAGATGCGCACGGTCACACGACACATCTGATTCATTTCCTGTCTCTGTGGTGTGTGTGTGTCTCTGTGGTGTGTGTGTCTCAGCAGTACAGGTTGATTTGAACAGCTGCTCATCTGCATATCACTCCTGAAACTGGTGTCTTTACATTTTGGTGGGATCTCATGTTTCCTGGGTTAGTAAAAGACTAATGGCTCTCTTATCATTCTGTGTGACTATAACTGATTTAACAAGTATTTTGTTAAATGTCACACTCATTCCAGCCAGCTGTGTGTGTGCGTGTGTGTGTGTGTGTTGCTTCCTCTTTGGTAAGAAAGTGTCAAGGCTGCAGATCTGAGGTTCAGCAAGAACATTATGCTAAACTTCATGAAGAAACATGAAATTCTCAAATGTCATATTTCATGTTTGTCCCCTTTAAAATATATACATGTGATTTTATAATATAACATTTATAGACATAACATGAATGTTCTCATGAACATGTATGAGATGATCAGATCTCGGTTTAAGATGGGTTAAGATGGTTTGAGATGGTTTGAGATGTCTTGGGCTGCAGCAGCATGACGGGGGGGAGGGGGGGGCAGGGGTTCACTGGGTTTACAGCTTGTGCTGCTGATGGAGTGAGTGAGAGGATACGGGCTTAGAAAGAGGAAATAAAGTGAGTGTTGCATACATTTGTTTCAGACTGAAAGTAGCACAAATCGTACAGGAGTGTCTCTACTGTCTTTACTCTGCAGAATTGTGCCCATAGACAGGTACAGTTTAAACAGTTAAAACATCACATGATCTACAGACCCTGTTTATTTCTACAGATAAACATCTTGTTGTGTAGTTAGTAAGTAAACTTCACTCCAGACAAGATTACCTCTGATTATCTTCAGCTCTGTTTGACATAAAATAACTCCTTAGTAACTGAGGATCAGATGAGTCCATTTCTGTGTGTGTGTGTGTGAGGCATGATAGGTTTGGTCTGCTGTGTAATACACATCACAGCATGAGTCTCATGCAGTGTGTCATATCTTCTCTCCATACCAACACTTTAATCTTTCTCCATCTGTCCACCTGAGGGTTCGGAGGAATTACAGGTAGATGTTAAACAAACAGCCACCATGAGTGCTTGACGCTCGTGGATTGTTGGTTCTCTCTGTTATTGCCTTGAGCCGCTTCCTGTTGCACATGCTGATGTTTACTTCTCTCTCTGTAGACTCTGAAGAGGAAGGAGAAGAACTACGAGCACGAGATGGAGCGGCTGGCACGGGAGAAGATCGCACTGCAGCAGAGGCTGGTCCAGCTGAAGGACGAGCTGACTCACCGGCTGGACGTGATGGAGATCGACCGCGTTCTTCGGCAGACTGTCCAGCCTGATGATGATCAGGCCTCGACCTCCACTGCTTCAGGTAGAGCTGTGAACATGCAGCTATAACTGAACTCACAGCTCTGCTTGTAGATGTTAGTGTAATGAAATGCATTTAATAAAGAAGTGTTTTTTCCTCATCCTCACAGAAGGTGAAGACAACATTGATGAAGATATGGAAGACGAGAGCGTCTGCGCTCCGCTCAGTGCCTTACCCAAAGTGCCTGTTGTGCTTCAGCCAGAATTCCAGCCTGCCTCTGCCCTCATAACACAGCACATCTTCATCCCTCACAAGCCATCTACCACTTTACCCCCCGTTCCCCCTGCTCAGCTGCCCCCTGTCATCACAGCAGCCCCCATCACAGTGCCTGCTCTGTCCCCAACACCAGCACAGGTTCCTACTGACAGTCCCACCTCTGTCCTGCCCACCCAGCGGCCACAGGTGGTGTTAGCCTCTCAGACCCCGCCTCCAGCCCACACCCACATCGTGACCACGCCCAGCCTCCAACCTACCGTCATTGCCCACGTGGGATCGGCCTCACATGCCTCTGTTATCCAGACTGTCAATCACATCATCCAGTCGGGCTCCAAACACATGGCCCATATCGCCCCCTCCTCCTCCAGCTCCGTGCAGCTGGGCCCTGGACCTCGGCCTATAAGCCACATCACGGTACACCCCATGACGCACCTTCCTGCGGTCTACTCACAGCCTGTGTCAGTCACGCAGCCCACAGTCATGAGTCATACGCTTTCTCCCAGTCAGATGAATGGCCCATCCACCCCCAGCACACCAGCCACTGTGGTGGGCAAACAGGGGGCAGTCGGTGCTCAGGTGGTCACCCATCACCCTCAGCTGCTGGGCCAGACCATTCTTAACCCGGTTACCATGGTGACCATGTCCTCCTTCCCAGTCAGCACGCTAAAGCTGTCCTGAAGCAATACTGATGTCAGGATAGATTAGAGACACAGAGCGGTCAAAAGCGATGCTCCTCCCCCAACCGCAGACTGCAGCCCTCCAGTGCAGTCAGACGCAGCGCTGCAATGAAATGACCTTTGAACCTACAGAACTCAGTACATTCCAAAACAAGAAAGTATATAAAGACTCAAAGCAAAACAAAGAGATTTATTGAATGTCTGTTGCTATATTATGATATATAATAATACATGGAGAAGTTCTGTCTGTATGTGAGGGTTAAAGCAGAGTTTAATGTCGTGTGTGTGTGTGTGTGTGTGTGTGTGCTGCTCAGTGTGTTTTAGGCTCTGTAGTGGAATGAATTATTATCCAGTTTAAATGGACTTCGACTGGTTCAGGTGACGTACAGCCCCATGATACCTCACGCTAAACTCCTCAGCTAGCAGCACGCCTCATACACAGAGTCAACCAAACCAGGTTAACCAGGTGTACTTAGCTGTGTCTGTCATAAATCCTAGACTGAAACTTCCCTAAATCAACCCAAAATGAAAATGTGCCATTTACTCACCCTTGTGTCATTCTAAACCTGTGTGAGTTTTACCAGAATTTTCACTGTATTCACCTCATCTGCAGCTCTCATATCATTTATGATGTCAGTGTGACTCTTACGAGGTGCTGGAGAACCAGTGATGACCAACCTGCACTGCACAATTATATGGTTTTCGAGTGAAGCACTACACTTACAGACTGCATGTATGGTGCTGTTGTAGTTCTTGTTTTGTCCCTTTAAGAGTTTGACTGGTTACTATAAACTGTTGTGTGGAGATGATCTGTGTGAAGAGTCTTTATGAACTCTAGGTGCTCCACAGAAAGTGTAAGAGTAAATAAGAGCAGAGTTTTCATTTCTGAGTGAACTCTGCGGTCAGTCATGTGGCAGGATATAGTTAATTCAGTAAGAAATGGGTGTTTATCAGAGTTTAGCTCTGACTCCCTGCAGCTCTGTTTCCTGCTGCAGTGACGCCCCCTGCTGTTCGCCGCCTGAAACTCATCCTGAGAACTCGTTTCTGTTATTCAGTAACAAAATCACCCGTCATGGGTGAATTGTGCTGAAGTGTAAACAAATATTAAACAGCCGTTAGATTGCAAATCAGTTGAACATTTCTAGATGTTGGCATGAGAGTCAATGCCTCATCCTGCCGCTGATATTGATTTGTTATAGGCAGGAAATCACTGCAGTCAGTATGTACATGAAGCTGATGTCATGAGTGTTACATTTATATGCGTGTGGAGCAAGTGCTTTAATTACAAAACGTCACAGGCTGTGTGTCTGTCAGTGTTTGACTAATAATGTGTCGGAGCAGCTGATGAATGTCACCTTGTATTTCTTAAACATCTTTCAGCTGCACAACAGTTGTGTGGGAGACGGTCCACAGAGAAACACAACCTGCAGAGATTGGATTTGAAATGAACGGTGATGTGATTTAGTTGTGTTTATCGTGCAGATCCTGCAGTTGTTGTGTGTGTGAATGAATACATTCAAAATCTTTTATAATTTATATTGTTTTGTAAGGTTGTAGTTTACTCGTCTGTTGGTGAATTGTGATGGTCAGAATCAGCGTGGCTGTGTTTGCATGTAGATGGATGATTCCTGTTTAGTGCTCACTTTTAAAAAATATGTACTTTTACATTTCTGGGACCATGTACAGTATGACACTGTATGTGCTGGAGCAACTTCTCAGACCTCTTTTCACACTGGTAGTATATATATACATGCATATATATATTTAGTGTGTTTTCCCTATGGAGAAAGTGTATATAGTCTGTAGATTTGGTGCTGCATATAGATCTAACTGTCTATTACATTATGAATAAAGAGAAAAAAAATGAATACAAGAACAAATGGTGAATAAAAATACATCTTGATACCTTTACTTACTGTCTTATGGTCATTTTTCTAAACTACAGGCATCTGGTGTTCGAATCATTCTGTCCAAGCGCAAATACTTCCATCATTTAGTCTTTAATATCTGAAAAACATGGCCGTCATCAACAGGAGGAGAACAGGAGTTTTGAAGCAAAACTCTTGGTACACTAAAGCATTTATGATGAGTGTAAACATGACCAGAGTTCTGGGTTAAAGCAGAAACACTTGTTGTTTTTTAAACCATTTATTATTTGAGTTGAAAAGTTACATTTTTATTTTTAATTATACTACAGTAAGCAAGGGGGGGTTAAAATACTTTTTGTGGCCATCAAATGCTGTCGATAGCATTTCTTGTTTCTTTAACAGATTTCTGTTGTATTTCAGTCGTTTGTCAGTCTGCGGTTCCAGGATACAAGAGCATTTTTGTGAGAAAAGCCTCACACAGACGCTATGCAGAATGAGTCTGTCACGTCTCGGGTGTTTCTGCACAGATATTTGTAATTTTCTACTCGTATAATCAGCTTTAACACTCTACATTCATTTCTGAAGGTTCTGCTGAGGTAAACCATCGACTTTGAACTCTCACAACAACCTGCCAGTGGGGTCAGCTGGGCCTGGTTTACCCAGCATGCACCACAGGTGTAAACTGCTCATGTCTGAGCCGATCACTGTTAACACAGAGTCATGAGTCACACGGCCTGTGACGGTCTGAGAGGAACTCCCTTCAGCAGATGGAATGGCTGGGAGCTGGAGACTGGGAGTGGACTGGAAAGACTCACTGCAGGTGTTTGATTTAGTCTGTGCAGTTAATATCAGACATCTGCATCTGGAACATGATCTCTGGGGTCTGTCTGATGATATTTCTAGCTGTGTGAATGTTAGAATGACAGTTTCTACCACAAAGATCTAGTGTTAACCTGACATTATTTTTGCATCTCCCTCTGTCTCTTTCAGTCGGCTGTGTTTAAATGGCACGTCCATCGTACTGGTTTTGCTCTTTCTGGTAGAGGCTTGCATCAGGTCCATTGTGTAACCTCATGCTTGTGTAGTGTGATCTGAGGACACTGGACTGTTGACTGTCATCAGATACACCAGACACAGGCCAAAAGAGCAGCACATTCATTACCACGGTTACAGTTAACTTCCAAAGAGAAACGATGAAACAGATTCAGCTGTTTCATGACAACAGTTTTCTTTTACAGGATTTGCACAGTCAGCTGAGTGAGCAGAACATGAAGTATTACTCAATCATCACATGATACTTTCATCAATTCTATTCTGCTCTATTCAATTAGAATTGTTCCGCTTTTCTGTGAATGTGAAGCTATTGAGATTTGAACTGTATCTTCAAAAGCTGCAGAAACATTGGGGGTTCGTCTGAAACGTATGAAAGTGAAGTAAGATTTTAAGACAATCTGGAAATAGTTACAATCTGAAGACACCCCGTGCAACGCCTGTCTGAAAGCGACAACGTCATTGGACGGTATGTTTTACACGCGTCTGACTCTGAGCACGCCATTGGCTCGCGCACCTGTCATTCAAGGGCGGTCAGCAGTGGGCGTTACTTCTGTTCTTTGACGTTAGCGTGTGATTGGTCAGCTGATGCTCGACGTCACGGCGCTGCCAGCTGATCACTGAGAAGCCGGTATGAGGGAAGCGGAGTGATGTGTGTAATCGATCGATATCTGGATCGATAGACATGACAGTGTCGTGCTGAAGATGAGCGCTGCTATGATTCGTGATGACCACAGCGCTCTCTCGAGGGGCGGATAAACGGCATGTTTTGGGCTGACTCAAGCTGTTTGGTGTCAGGAGGGTTAAGGTGTGGCTTCACAAACGGGCGATTGATCACCCAGAACTTCAGATGCGTTCTGAGAGTGTTTGTAGTCTTCATGAGGACCTGAAGCGCCTGGCATCAGTAGAATGAAGCGTCTGATTACGTCTGATTACACAGATTAAACATGATCGCACCTGGATTCACTTACCGTTGTAACTTTTAACATCCAGAAGCCGCGTCATGAACGCACGGAGTCTGTCACATTCCGTTAGAGGAGATCGCGACGCGTCAGAAACAACGCAGCGTCCAGAGTTGAGACGCGCAGGGCGTGAGCTGCTCTGTACCACAGCCTGAAGAAACCTCATCGACGACATGAAGGACGCACCGGTTACCGTCCGGTTACAGACGGAAATCTTGTATTTAGTGAGTAGTGTTGAATATTCCTCATTCAGAAGTTTTACTCAGAAGCTGTTATATAGCTTCATGTTATATATCTACCGGAGTCTGTTCATCAGCTGTCAGACGGAAGTCGTTAAGAATTAACACTGTATTAACACTGTATTAACACTGTATTAACACTTGGCTACTGATATAACAGCGGGCGTTGCTCTGTTTTTAGCTTAATACATTAACTCGTGTTGCTTCATGCTGGCGGATGGTGTATACATTCTGTCATGTGTACTAACTTTTTGTTTGGTTTGCTTGTTGTTCTCAGTTGTATTATTACCCCCTTTTCTCGTAACTTCACTGGACGTGAGAGAGAAATGGGCCTTCAGCGTGTCATGTACATCCCATAAAGAGTAATAAAACATATTATATATATTAAAATATGAGAACTGTTACATAAATCATGATTTATCACGAGGTGATTTGTATATTTCGTCATTGAGAGCACATTCCACTGGACCCGCCCTGAACGCAGCCGTGTGCAGCAGCTCTCTCCCTCTCTCTCTCTCTCTCTCTCTCTCTCTCTCTCTCTCTCTCTCTCTCCAGGGTCCTTGTGTCATTATGTGTGTGTCACTTTGTCTTTCTTTCACACACAGTTTAACACGGGGAGAGATGAGCACGTGTCAACAGAATGACCTGTTGACGTCCAGCTGCTGAAGGTAAGTTATGAAATATGATTGTTTAGGTGACATCTTGTACATGTGACTATGACGGGCTGATGTGTCAATACTGGAGTCAGGCTTTCAGAGCAAATTCCTCAACGTATGTATTAAATGAATTAACTCAGTTGTTTGATGGAATCTGGAGGCTGTGCAGACGTTGTGAAACGTTCTTTTACGTAACTGTTCAGGTGGTTAGATATGAAATGACTAAGCAGTGTGCAGGCTTCAAGATCAAGTCTTTCCTGACCACATGATCGTCTGCTTTCCTCTCTTGAGTTTATGGATACAATTATTTAAGGAATCGAGCACTTTTAACTTGTGTTTTTAATTGATTTCATCACAGTTTTCAGTGAAAATGCATCTGATTAACTCTCTTAATATGCTGCAGTAAATACACATGTAATTACATGACCTGCGTCATTTCCTGGTATTAAACCAGTTTCATTTAAACGCATAGAAACTACAATTAACAAGTGGTTTTATTAACATAGTTAAATAAACCTGACCCCTATTTAACCAATAACTGTTTGAAACTGTCTCCAAAATGCAGCATTTTAACTTGTCATTTGTCTCTGTCTGAATCTATTCTTTAATTAGATGACTGACCGGAACAGAACATCCTCGTCATTAGTGAACAATTATAAACATAAGCACATGTACATTAAGAGAGAGAGAGAGAGAGAGCTCATTAAAGCAGTGCCACAGTACAGCTGATGAGAAATGACTGTTCAGTGTAATCACCACCTGTAGATGTAATCACATCTTGTCTCTGTGTGAACACGTCTGATTCAGGTCTGATCTTTTCCGATGCAGTGACTCAGAAAGACTCTTGATTCTGATGATATTCTGATTCATACGGGCTTGTGTGTATAAAACTGTCTGTGACTGTAAAACGGTTTGTTTTGCTCTTTGATTTGATTGTCTGGTCGAGCAGTTCAGTTCACTGCTAGGAGAGATTATTCTTAATGTAAGGTGGAAAAAAACTGATACAGAAATCTAACAGTAGAGTCTGTATTTCCCTGACCATCAGAAATGAGCCTGATTACTATGTACTGTTGAACTGCTTCCTCTGTGTGGTTTCTGACATGTATCACTGATGTCTTTGTCATGAGGCCTTTCTGAAGCATTGTGTGAGTAGTTGTGCATGAGTTTGGATTTCATAAGATCAGGAGGGATGAACTGATCACAGCATGCAGTGTTGCACTCACTCCACTGCGTGTGCGGACAGAAGAGGAGTTATTCTGTAAAGCCACACGGTTAGTGTAACACAGCACTGCTGCTCTGCAAGGCCCTCTGACAGTCTGAGAAGGTTTGAGTGTTTTTTTTACTAGATTTGTGGCGTTCATTTTTCATTGCCTCTGTAATTGGTGTCACACAGACTGTGAGTGGGTTTTCATTGCAGATGAAGCTCGGCTGCGACACTGATCTGTCTGTTTGGCAGGTGGCTGTGGTTGTCTTGAGTGTGGGAGGGAAGGATCTCTGTTGTCTCAAGGACAGCGGATCTTCCCATCTGTGCAACCCCGCAGTCCTGTGGGACCAAATGTTGACTGCTCAGGTCTCAGGAGGAGAGTCTGCATAGCTTCTGTCCACGTTTCTGTGGATACCCTAAAGCAGCGCTCAGCTTCTTCACAATCTGTGGTCTAATATTACGACAATCTAAATAAAGTTGTTCATGTTTTTTTTAACAATTTTTTTAACGAGTTAGCAGAAGCCTTGAGTTCTGAGGGAGTTTGTTTGTTCTGTCTCCTCTGATGGGCCTGTATAGCTCCCATTGAATAAACAGGCTGCAGGCATTGTGTTCCACACTGCCATGTAAGTGACCCAGTTTGAGGTTTGTGCTGTTGTTCTTCATTGAATTTCTGTGCCCAGTGCGCAGTGAACATGCAAGAACACACACACACACACACATTGCAGCAACTTCCTAAACTCTAAATGACATGCGTATTTATTCCGTACAGGACAGTCGTGTTGTTTTAAAACCTGTGAACTTCACTAGCAGAGCAGCTGTCTCACTCCAGGCAGCCCAGATATTTCACATCAGCAGCACAGAGTGTGTGCTAGCCCAGATCTGTGGGAGGGTGGGCTCAGACAGGCTGCATGCAGAGCCTCTGCGGACAGAATGGAATTTATACCATATGTAGCAGGCATCCCAAGAATGTGTGACACAGAGACTTGACCAATGGAAAGAGCTGCAGAAAACGCCATGGAAATGTGTGTGTGTGTGTGAGAGAGCGAGAGAGAGAGAGAGAGAGAGAGAGGGGTTGTGAACCTGTTGAGTAGAATTCATCACTGTTTTCTTAGGAAATACTTTGTCTTTCAGTAAGTGGTGGTGATGAACTGTAGAAGTATGTAAATATAAACCATTAAAATCACAGTTTTAACTTTGTGCTGCACATTGCATCACTTTGGATTGCGAGATCGCGTCCTCTTGCCAAATCAGTTGCAGTTAGTCATTGAGTAACTTGGCTGCTGGGCCTTTTGCCATCTAGTAACATAATCATCTGAGTGTATATTCACAGGTTTACACACTTTGACACGCATGATTCTGTGCTGTTAAATACACACGTGTAATGTGATTCACTCATGGCACACTATTAACAGCATTATGTCAAGTCACAGCTCCTGCTTTCCTCACTGTTCTGCGTGTGTGCGTGTGTGTGTTGGGGGGATACAGGCAATGCTTTGTCATTACAACAGTCAACATAATAAAACAAGCTTCATTTGAGTTGCTGCTTATAAATGTTTAACAGCTGTCATCATCCACTGGTTCTGCTTCATTACATGGCCAGTTTTTCTTTGCTGTTAATGCAGAATGATGTTCATATGTCACTATGAACATCAGGAGAGAGAAGTGCTGAGGTTATGCAGACATGCGTGCCAGTAGCAGCAGCCACACTGTTATGCTTCATAACTAATGACCTGCCAGATCTCACTATTAGCCTTTCAGCATGTTAGTCATTTATCATGTTCTCTCTCTGTTACTGGATTGGGTTGAAATGTGCGTTCGGCTTTGCCACATGAAACAAACCTGTTGCCTTGATTTTAATCTTGGCCAGATGTTCTGCATTCTGTGGTGCTGCCATCTGCATTTCAGAAGAACAAGCAAAAGAACGTGTAATTAGTTTTGAAGTGCCCTCATTTTCTCAAGGTGGTCATGTCCTCATCCCCACTGCAGATCAGACATGCACACAGAACCTGAAACTCTGTGTGTTCTGTGAGATTGCTTCATCAAATTACATTCATGCTGGAGAGTTGAGCTCCATCAGGATGTGTGGGGTATGTTCTTTACACTGTTCAAGGCTCTCAGTGGCTTCCGCTGTTTCCTCTGGATTCATGTGGGCCAGAGGTTTGTAGAAGCTCCGCCCCTCAGCCCTGATATAAGCAGGAGATTCTTGAAATGACTTCGCTGCTTCCGCGTTACGCCACAGTCAGTTCCATTGTATAACCCAGCTGGAATTTCCTCCTTCATATCAAACTGTTTTGCATGTGATTTGTCTGTTGTCTGTGCAGAGAGGCTGCAGGAAGTCAAGCAGTGGTTTAGGGATGAAGTTTGTCTAAAATGTCAGAGACATGAATAGGAGGCGGCCCTCAGTTCAAACAAAAGCGACAGTTACACAACCGGCATCTTTGAGCGCACAGATTCTTTGTTCTAAAAAAGCGCTCAATGGTTGAGACTGCTGAGATGCAAATAAGAATTGATATAAGCCGCACGCCTTTTCCATCTCTGATGACTTCTCATGGTCTTCCTGCTTGTCCTTCCACAAATCAGACCTTGGCTAGACACGTAGGATTAAGGATTAGATTACCATCCCTGAGTGCTTTACCTGTTCTGTAGCAGTGACTGGACCTGTTCATCTGATCTATATATAGAGAGTGGTGCGTCTTGACCTGTAATCACACACTTTATTTCTGGTGTGACAGAACAGAATCTCCTGAGCCCGGGAGAAGTCTTGAGATCTGAGAGGGGTTGTGTCATCATGAGAGGAGGAGCAGGATGTACACATGACGTCTGTGTGCCAGACAAGGCCCTGGTAAGTCTTCCTGTTTATCTCCTCTTCTTCACAAACAAACCGACGTCATGAGAAAGCCTGAGGGTGCAGGTGTGTTCCATCTCTTCCTCTTTTAAGACTCTTAATGCATGTGAATATAGCACAAGACCTGCGTGACACGGAGGAGAACGGGTTGTGTAGGCGCTTTAGCACAGACTTCTGTCCCGTGCATGTGCCTCATGCTCAGCTGTGAGGTGCATGCGTTTACACAACTGTATTTAAAGGTTCGCCTTCAGATGATCTGTTTGCATGCTGTCACGTGACATTTCATAACTAAAATGGATTCTCTGTCGCTCAGGACTTCAGCCGTTTCCTTCCAGAGATTCCTCCTGCATTCAGTTTCTGGTTCCAGTCTCACATTTCCTCTCAGTAGCAGAGACACAAGAGTTTTCTGCATCTCAGCTGTTGGGTGTGGTTCTCTTTTCTTCCTCTGGTTTTCCCTACTGTAGGGAAGAGCTCCTGTCTGACAGGACAAGAATCACAGGAATGTAAATTCTGCACCCGGTCTCTGACTGGTGCCAATTCCACCATTAAAGCTAGTTTACCTTCATAATCATCATCTGGGCTCAGGAGTGACCTCACAGAGCTTCTGCTCAGAGAAATGCAGAATGTGACTTGAATTTAAGATCCCTCCTCCAGCCTCCCCATCAGTCACCTCAAATATTGCTGAAGTGCATGACTGATGCATTGATCTGCAGCGTGCCTTGGTAACCATTTATGTGGGACATTTGTTATAGGATCTTCCTGTATCTACCATGCTACTCTTTAGACAAAGTGTATAACGGCTTTAAAAATGTGTCTTCTGGCCTTCACACTGTCTTCCAGATGCTGAGCAAGACTGCTCCTTACACTTCAAATCTAAACCTGTCATCTTTGCCAGATAGATTGAAATGCACTATCCTCTCTCATCTGTCACTCAAGCGGTTCTGTGTCTCCTGGTGACGTAACCAGCTGGAATGGCTAGACAGCTGATGTCTCACAAGAGTCTGAGTGCAGTGAAGGACACTGAAGATGAAATATAAGGTGTCTCTGGGCTGTTGGTTTGGAATGGTTTCAGTGGGGTGATGAAGAGGTAGAGCTCAGCAGAGGAGCACAAACGTCATGTCCTCTTGACTCGAGGGGTCGTCTGACTGTAATTGTTTGGGACGGCTCCACAGCTTCACATTAAATCTGTCTTGGGAACACCGTGTTCTGTGTGACAGGATTTTCAGGCATTGTGTGTTTGTGTGTGTGTGAGTTAATTCCATAAGTGCATGTTACCAGCAGTGTTGTGTCATTCAGTGGGGTTAAATCCATGAGTGTCACATGATCGTGTGGCTGTAGACAGAGGTGTGTGATTGTGTGTTGTCACTGAAGCCGGCAGTCCTCCTCCCCGCCTGCAGTGATCTTATTTCAGTCTGAAGACTAAATAGATGCATTAAAAGATCATTGCTGAAGTAAATTGTCAGGGTGTATTCTTAAACTTAATTTCGTGCAATTTGTTTTCAAAACTTTTGTGGTGGACAAAACAAAAACATCATCTGAAAAACCTTTTAAATAAAGTACTGAAATTAACCAAAAGTGCTGCAGCAGGCCACTGTTGCTATGATTACTCTGTTATTTCTGTGTGTGTGTGTGTGTGTGTGTGTGTGTAAGATTTTCTTACTGCACTGGTTCTTTCTCGTGTTCAGCTGGGTCATTGGGTTCACAGAGGCTGTGTGCACTCACTCGTCCTCAGACCGCAGCACAAGCACAGAGCCTTACGTCCTCCTTTAACAGCACTCACAGATGAGTGAGTGAGTGAGACCTGCAGACTGCCTGCAACATTCAGAGGAAATGAAACATACTTCACATACTTCCCTAGAAGAATGAACAGCTTGATTTCCGATTGTGGCGTCTCCTCTACTTACATGAAGCAGACATGTTTGACTAGAGAGACATGTGTGTCTGTATGAGTGGTCTGTAGTCTGTGATGTGATGTGTGCTAGGTGTGATCAGAAGCATGCAGACAGCAGATCTGGACTCAAGAGTTGAGCTGAATGAATGAATACTGAAGCAGTAGCAGTACTGACTGCAGTACCTCAGGGCAAGAGAGCACTAGAGTAAACTCTCTCTCTCTCTCTCTCCCTCTTTCTTTCTCTCTCTCTCTCTCTCTTTCTCTGTCTATGTCTCTCTCAGTCTCTCATATGCATGCCTCTGCCAGTAAAAACAGGAAAGCACAACAGTTTAATCTTTATCTAATGGATTAAATTCTTTGTATCAGTCAGTTTTTCACTCTGTGTGTTTTCAGTTTTCCTGCTGTGTTTTTGTTAGGCTTGTGGGAGATGTTTTAGTGTGACATCTCTGAAACCATAAACCATCTTCTGTGTCATGTAATATTATAACTGATTTGTACATGTGTTTCTGCAGTTTTGTTGTCCGTCTTGGTGCACCTAACTCAGCTATTTGTTTCTACCCCTGCAGGTCCAACATGCTCTGTTGCTGTATTTTCTGTGGAGTACAGAGAGTGAGGCGCCTCCTGGCTGACCGGCAGCAGTTCTTCACTGGCAAGCTTTATGTCGTTGTGTAGCAGCTAAAGCTGCCAGCTGAAGAACTGTTGTGGTTTGCTCTGTCCTGGCTTTTCCTGTGCATGTGGTGCAGCTACACAGATTTAATCAACAGAACTTCCTTTTCCAGCAGCTTCTACTTTCTTATGTTAAAATATGATTGAATGTTGTGATACTTATCAAAAATGAAATAACATAGATTTGGAAACATTTGCCTCCTGTATTTTATTTACAATGTGTTTTAATATTTAGTTTGTCCACAATCTTTTAAAAAAAAATGTTTAATCTGTTGATGATAGATTATTGAATTCAGCAGCAATCATAAACCAAACCCTTCAACAAAATGATTTCCTGGATCTAAATATATTTATACATTTTGATATTTAAAGAAGTCTGTAAAGAAGCCCACACGTGTATAAATGTGAAACAGAGCTCTTTTTTATGCAACAGAGCCCCTCAAGTGCAAAATAAACATGCAAAACGTACAGAATCTTACACTCCATCACTGTGCTGAAGTAACAGAGGAATTACTTTCCACCCTGTTTAGTTAGTTGAACTTACAATCTCAGTTACATCTGTGCTAAACTGTCAATTGTTAAAAATAAATGAGAAGTCATTCTTTCCTGTCTGAAGTGATGTGTTTTAGAAGTGCTTTATAATATCTTATGTGGTGATACACATATGAAGATGTAGTGTATCACTCACAGTACACAGTAAGGTGACATGTTTGTCTGTTAAGTAATGCCAGACACTCTTTAAGAGTATTGAGGGTTCAGATCCGTCTCCTGCTTCAGAAATGCAGAGTCATCTCAAATGCGTCTCTTCTGGAGATCTCTCATTCACTAAATAAAACAAACATTCAGGTTCTTTCTGGAGTGTTCTAGAACATTCATGAGGAAGCAGCAGTGTGTGATGGTACAGGTGTGTCTGTTTGCAGGTCCAGACAGCTCTTCTTCACTTCACAGCAGATACCCCCC